>JANSTS010000005.1:255576-270259 GCA_026546915.1 Sylvicola fuscatus
AAAAAAAATTATCTTTATCCAAATATTGACACGGAAATCAATTTATCCATGCCTGTGTCTAAACTCTAAATGCATAAACAGGCGGTCGGGAGAGCCGGCGCAATAGTTTATGTACGTACAAGACCTATGGTATATGTATGTTTATGAGCAAGGAAATATAATTAAAAATGTAATCTTTTTTTCATGCACCAAAAACACTCTATTTTCATTTCCAAATCGTTTTGGACCTTGAAGAAATTGTTGGCACATTTTATCAAAGTTCTTAGCCTATAAGATTTTAATATTAGGTAGAAGAAATAATTGTTATCGCATAGCAAAACATCTTTATATCAACAGCAACAAAAACATTATAACACTATCCATATAACAAAAACTGTGTTCAAAATTTGGGTTTTAAATAATTGCTTCGTTTGCGAGTTATAATGCAAAGAAAGACGACAAATAGCTGGCTTTAACTTTACCAACAAAAAAAAAATAGTTTTAAAAAATGATAAATACTACTAAAATTTAAAAATGTTTGAATTTATGACCATAACCTATGGACATACATTTTTGGTTCAGAAGGTGTTTCCTCATCATTAGATTTTTTGTCAACAAACTCGGATAACAAGAGTACATATATTACCCCATATCGTGTTTTTTTTTAAAGTCCGATTTGGTTGGTATGTATAAAAACTAAAAATAACATCAAATGAAAATTAAATCTCTCAAGTAATACTGGGTTTCCTTGCATGTACGAACATAACTAATCTAAAAAGTAAAAAGAAAAGTAGAAAATAATTAATTTTGAATTTTATTGTTTTACATTCAAAATAACTCTTCATTTATCTTAATACGAAAATATCAATTGTGATATCATATTTGTATTACAAAGCATAATATGAAACAAATTATGTTTACAGTTGCCATCTTATGCCATGCAAGTCTATAATACGTCATACAAAGAATAAAACACTGGAAGCCACTGAACATGTGTAACACATGAGCATAGGGCATATAACAGAGTTATGTCACAACAATATGATGTGTATGCATCGTTGTTGCAGCATAAGCCACATCTATCTTTCATTCCTGCTTCATTCTCCTATCCTCCTGCCCACACGGACGTTTGCATTCGGAATTTGGATGCACTGTTTCATCGTCTGTATTGTGCTCCAGATTTCATCACCCTATGAAATCGTTTAATATACGAGCATATGTACATACGAGCATAGTCGAATACGTACTGATTTCTCGCTAAGTGCATTAGAATGTTAACATTTTTAATAGAATTTTATGTTGTTTATATTGAAAGTGACCTAAAATCGAGGAACTAGATGCCATCGAGTTGTCGTGTTGCAATTAGTTACATTTTTTAATGTAATTCTGTAACTTTATAACACGAAATGAATTAGTTTTCGATGTTCGTACATGACGGCGATCAGCATTTTTTCATTTCATAAAAGTTCATAATTGTTTAAAGTTTTATCTCTAAATTTTAACTTAAAAATTATATTGGATGGCTTTTTGGAAAAAACAGTAAATGTTTGAACCACTATTTCCAAAATTTAAGAAACCAAGACATTTTAGTTAATTACGAAACACAATTAAACTAGACATCACAAGATACTGGATTCTTAAATGACATCAGAAAAGATATAACGGAAATAGAAAGCCCGCAGGAGTCAAAATACAAATAGAATATGAATTAACCAATAGAAAACTAAAACAATAAATATGCCAGCATAAAATCGGGGAACTGTTGATAAAATAAATCGATATTTTCGACCTTAAAGTTTTCTGAAATGTTTCTTGCAAAAAGGGACGACACTTTTATACTTATTTTATCCTGATCATTTTTTATAATTATCGGTCTCAAATATTGATTCATTATCTCAAATAACAATATCTTAAATAAAAAATTCTAAATTAATGTTCTTCAATGTTATTCAGTTTGCTAAAATCTCTTTGCATAAAAAAAATTGTTGTTTCCTGTTTTTTCAATCAAAGTTGATCAGCTGTTAATTTTGTTTTTGGATTCAATATTTATAAAAAAGTTGAAGTTTACTTGCAATTTTCATTATGATAACAATCCGGAAAAAATTAAGTTAGCTGTGCAGTTATCAAAATAGAAACAACATACATACATATAACATATAATATGTACATGCATGAGCACATATATGAAAACATGCATTTTGTAGGCCATCATCTCGGTTATTTAGCTTTTTCTCGATTTAACACAGATGCGACTGTTTGCATTCACTCTTTTGACATAAAATTGTATGGCGACCTGTAGTTTAAACTGCAAAGTGTATTCACACAAAATCGCATACGAGCATAGACGCATTTCTCGCGTCTCCTGCAACCGCGATGTACGAGACATATCTAGATAGACGATACAGCGTATGTACCATATATCGTATAAATGTACACTCTACGTACGATAATATACTATATATAGGTTAAAAACGTGCAGTGAAGTTCGACGATGTGTTAACGCGCATAGGATATATGAATTATGATAGACGTTGGGGGAGTTTTCTCGCTCCTTACATGTTGTATTTTGTATTTTCTGAAACGGATTTAATATTTACGCTTGAAAGAAAGTCACAATTTGTCAATGATCCGAATGCATTCGTGATGCTGTAACATGCCGCATAAAGTTAAAATTTATACGAGTAGTATGCATAAAAAATCATGTCAAATCATGTGTTCTATACGTATGTGCATATTTTTCCAAGGAAATGTGTTTTATTTTAAAGAAATTTGTAAGAAACTTTAGCTGTAGATGCGAAATCAAGAACTTGATGTGATGTGATGAAATGCAGATTTTATGTGCTACTGTTACTGCAAAACAAACTTTTATTTTATTACCTAAAACCGAAATTTACATATTTACAATTATGAATTCAGTTTTGCCTGCAAGTGCGACTCTTTGACAATATATGAATGAATTCATGTCACAAAGTCTCACGAAAACAAATCATTTACAGCCCAAAAAAAAAACGTTTAAGAAAACAATTTATTTATACAATTTTTTTTTTCCTTAATTAAGCAGCAATCTCGAGGAAGTCATAGATACGGCGGCCACAGACATAACCAGCGGTCTCAGTCACTAAACCGCGGACAGGTACTGTCCCGAGCAGAAGTGGGCGGAATGTGGTGACACCAAGGGGCCTCAGGTATGAAATATCTAAATGACTAAATATGTTATGATCACGTATTGTGCAATTGTCAGCCTGTGATCATGGAACCGTCGCTCTCTATGCATGTTCTATTTAATAATGAGTATTGAAACGGAACAGCCTTTGCATATGCTCATCAAACATGCACTCATCTGCTACATGTCAAGTTACTCACAATTGAAGTACGAGTACTGCACTAGCACTACAGAGCAATCATAATGAAGAGTACTTCAATTGAGTGCATTCACTCGCAGATTAACCAATTCTTAAGAAGTATTTTTATAATGCGCGTTATTTTGCATCGGTTGTAAAAAAAAATTATTAGATTGAGTTGTTCGTTGCAGTTATTAATCGATTTATTGCAATTCTGAATCAGAAATTATAAGTTTTGTAAAATGTAAATTGTTCAACATTTTGTATAAAATTTTTTATGTATATTAACGAATTTAAAAATATTTAATTGACTGAAATACAAAGTGTAAAATTCCAATTTGCACAAATATTTAAAAAAAAAATAGACTTAATCATAAAAATATCCTTATTAAATTGCAGGAGGTCAGGCGGGTTGTGCAAGTTGCGCTATGGGAAATAAACTAAGCTGTTCCTGTGCGCCGCTTATGCGCAAAGCTTACCGCTATGAGGACTCGCCATGGCAGACATCTCGTCGACGTGACGGCCATCTCCTGAGGTTAGTACAATCAAATCCAGCTCACCTTATATGCACTGCACAGCATCCACTCACTGTGGCACATAGCACAGCCTTAAGACTAATGAATATAGTATATCTAGGTTGTGGGCGGAAGTGTTTCATGTATCAGCTAGTGGCGCTGGCACCGTTAAATGGCAGCAGGTGTCTGAAGACTTGGTTCCTGTAAACATCACATGCATACAAGATTCTCCAGAATGTGTGTTCCACATAACGGCGTACAACAGTCAGGTGGACAAAATTCTGGACGTACGACTTGTGCAGCCAGGTACTTCAATAATAGAATTTAAAAAAAAAAAAAACGAAATGACACGTACCATTACCATATTTGTTGGAGTGTATGCGCAAAACATAATACTTGCTTGCAGCTTTAACTTTAAGTTAAATTCAAGAAATGGGTGTAACCGCACATTCTCATACATATTTTGCACATGCGAGTTCAGTGTAACGTCATTTTATATAACAGATATATTATGTTCGTGTACACATGTGGGGATATACAGTTAACAATTCCAATAAAACATTCAGTGGCATGTTCATTTATATCATCATCGAAAGTAAATGTACGCCAAAGTAGTCACAGGTAGAAAACGGATATAGAAGTCGAGAGGGGAGAAAAGTGAAGGCCGGGGGTTGTAATTTACGGTCGTTTTATGGCTGACCGTAAACTAGGGGATGGAGTGGGCAGCAAGATGACCCAAGACCTAAGTATTTGTCAGCATGTTCCGAGAGGCCTTTCGCAGGACTTCCATTTCGAAACGGTGACAAAACGTGATGTTGTGATAAAGATTGGACATTTTTTAGAAGCTCTGTTGCTTTTTAGAATTGAAATTAGAGAAGAAATATTTTTTGAGGCAATATAGTAGACTTAAGATGTTTATTTTGCTACAAGAAACAAACTTACACTCATAAAATAAAATATTTATTTAAATTTAATTATTTTTTAAATCACGATTGAATGGTGTCAGTATTTCCTGTCCTGACCGCATATAATGCGGCACAATGCAAAAAGCATATCATGTTTACATTTTGTGGTTTATTGCAGTCAATAATTTTTAATATTTATATGGCGAATGAATTTCTTCCCATAAATGCGATGAAACGTAACATATTTGGTCATGCAATGCAAAGTTTTCTCAGATCTTCTTCATTTTAATTGTGCGCATTCAAAACATTATCGACACACAAATGTAAATACAATTACTGATTTAATTTTGATCTATGATATAAAATTATGTGCATATTTAAGCAATATTTGTTTTAACATTTTCTTTTTTGACAGGAACTCGCATTGGACAAGCGTCGGAGTGCTTTGTCTACTGGAAAGATCCAATGACAAATGACACATGGGGCCTAAACTTTACCTCGCCGATTGATGCAAAACAATTTCGCGAATGCTGTGTAAGTATTTACACAGTTACATCAAACAATTTCTTTAATTTTACCTTGAACATCTACTTAAAAATAGTTTGCCCTTGTACCACTTTTACTCACACCTTCTTAAATGCAAGACAAGAACAAAATTAATACATACATTTGGTTCTGTTTAAATTGACCCAAAAAGACACCTAAGCTTTTTTAAATATTGGCTTATTTTTCGGATATCTTTTGTTAACATTATATTTTTTACGTTACATCGAAGTTATGAGCTTTTGTTTTACGATTACACAAATAGAGTCAATGTTTAGAATTTTGTTCTCATTGTTGGTAATCTGTTATTTACATTATTGTATGATTTTTATCAAACTTCTACTTTTTAATTATTATCAAAATCAACTGACTTACCTTTTTTGTCTGAAAATGTTCGAAACTTTTAATATTAATGTGCTACAAAACCGATTTTCTCATTTAAATGCTTATTAGTTAATAACTTTTGCTAAGGTTTCAGTAAAGCCAACTCATCATGTTCACTTTGATGATGAGCAATTTGTGCAAGTATGTTGTTGAACTTTTAAAAACATAAACTTTTTCATTTTAAATGTGATATCTTAATTTGTCGTTTTTTGAGTTTATTGTTATTCATTCTTGCGTTGTATTACTAAAATTAAAGTTTTGAAACTATTAACTAAATCTTCAGTTTTCAAAATAATTGTACTGACTTATACAAATTTTACATTCATTGTTGTTGCTTTGTTTTTATTTTCTGCAAGTTGTTGCTTATTTGTCATTGTTTTCTGTCAACACAGTGGCCCAAAACGAATGGAAATGTTTTAAAAGAAAGCGTTGGTCCATTCAAGTGACTTCCTAGTTCGTTTTGGCATTGAAGTAATAAGCAACAGCTCCATATCCTGCAATCAATGGTCCAAAATCAAACAAAAACCTGGAAGACATATTCATCCAAACATTGCGAGCTTTTTCACGTTTTATGTTCTTAAGCTTCCATTTTTCAGAATAAAAAATACCCTTGAATACAAATAAAGTGCGTTTATTCATATTATTGAAAAGCTCTGAATAGTTGGTTGAGATATTCTTCCGGAGATAGTAAAAAAGTAAATGTAAACGTATGCACCCCCGCACCGCACAGACAGAACCCTGTATATCCCAACCAACTAACCTAATAATAGTGCGACGTTTTACAGTCGCCTTCTTTCAAATTTTCACGAAAGGCATCATCAAGCTATTCGCTGAAACTTGATCCACCTGGTAAGGGAAAGATCAAGACTAAACGAAAGCCATTGAGCACACCGGCTAGCCCATCGAGAGCGCGTGAGCCGCAATGCACTTGCATGACAGCCGAACAATATGCCAGATTGCGTCAGGATCCACGTTATCGAGGTAATGTTGCTAATGGCGTATCTTCGGAAGAAATATAATAAAACGATTTGATTTATTTGATTAGGCTCATCAACATTGCCAAGAACACGTACTACTGAATCAGATAGTACAAGAGGAGGCGACAAAGTCACAGCGGCTACATCAAGCACTTCACTCTATGATAACGTGACAAGTGTGCAATCATCGGTGGTACAGTCTTTGAACCAAGGTAATTGCAAATGCAATATCAAAAAAAAAAAATACTGAGCTTCATCGAAAATTCGAAGGTTTGCGCCTTTGATAAAAGCAGCACTGCGCTGTTTCGCAAATGTTGCATTGTTCTGCTCATGAGCAGTAAATCATATTTCCCCTTTAAATTAACTATGTAAAATGTAAAGGCAATGCAACACGAATTCAAGTATACGTTTTTCCATTTTCAGACACCAGACAAACTAAAAGCCAGGAAACAAACACCAACTCCAACACTGGAACAACGGTTGTGGCTCAAAATCATGTCGGTTCACAAATTGGACAAGATGATGCACCTTCCCTTAAAGGAGAAGAAACTTCCAAATCCGAAGGAACTCAAGCAGGTGGTGGTAATATACCATGTAACCAAACATCAACGAAAACTGCCTCAACTGGAACCGGCACTCGCACAAAGGATTACAACGACGATATTGTAAGTATTTTCTTTTCAATGACCCAATACTAGATCCCTTTTCATCCATTTGTTTTTCTATTAAAGTCTCGAGAATCGCACGATATGCACCATAATATTATAAACAATAACACACGTCGCAAGACAAAAAGCACCGAAGACATGAACGTCGATCCCGGCAACCTAAAGCGTATGCTCAAACCGATGCCGAGCACAGAAAGTCCAGTTACTTCACCAGAAATGGGACGTCGACGTTACAACTACTACAATGCCAACACTATGAATCCACCGCATATGCACCAGCATGCCGTGCACAATTCGCATATGATGAATAATAACACAATGCAACGTCCGCCAAGTCAGGCGTCTCGCTTCTCAGGATCACGATCTTCACATGAAATCGGCCGTGGTTATCCCCAACGTGGCCTCTATCTTGAATTGGAGCGCGAACGTGGCTGCATCGAAGGATCGCCTCCCTCTGATAACGTCATGTTTGATAACCAGTGCTATGCAACAACACCTAGCTCAAGTAATGGCAATTCTGATCAGGATCAACCATATGGACCGCGTCCTCCTGGTCGGCATACGCATCATCATCAGGTGGGCAAACGTTATCCACATGTAATTACCATCATTCATTTGTTAGTTCGATGAACTGTACTTTAATCTTGTTACTCTTTTTGCTATAAAAAAAAATAGAATCAATCGAATGTTACACCAACTCCGGGATCCCCAACATCTCGTCTACTGCTTGAATATGAAATGCATTTGCGCAACACTTTAGCTAAAGGAATGGACGCTGAATCTTACAGTCTTCACACGTTTGAGGCTCTTCTATCTCAAAGTATGGAAAATCTAGGTAACTTTCAAGTTTGATATTCCACATTTACTTTCGATTTAATTTCAAAAAACACAAGTCATTGTATCGTCATTCCTAAAAAATCCCTTTCAATATTAAGTATGGGTACATGCAATTTTTGAATGCATTTAAGTTAAATTTAGTCCGAATCACGCTTACACTCCGCGTAACATAAATCTTCGTTCGGTTTTTATTGTGAAAATGAGAAACTCGAACAATCATTTGCACTAATTTTCTTTCCAACACGATACACAGAATTTGCCGAGAGCTTGCCAGGATCCACCCAGCGTAGCCCCTATCCCGTTAGACGGCGTAAGTAGCTCATTCTTGACATACGTGTGATTGCATTAAGATACGGACCGATGATCTCCCTTTCTATCAAACTTCTACATTTACTCTATACCTCAATACATGTTATTATTTTGCTATAATGGGAATATCACTCTTGTTATCTGTGTGAGACATCCCATTTGACTAAATTACATTTTGTTTGCAGGATCATCGGGCAATTCCAAATCATCAACGCTTCCGCTACCACATCAGAGACCAATGCAGGCGACACGAGAACGTGAACGCGATCGAGAACGCGACGGATATTACAGCGATCGTAATGAATTGATACGTGAACGTGAACGCGAACGCGAAAGGGAGCGTGGCTATTTAAGTGATCACAATTCAAGGTGATTACCTGCTAATATATGTTATGTACGTTGAAAGTAAATTAATTTAAAAAAAAATTAGCTTTGCCACATCCCGTTGTGCGTCCTGTTTTGGTGAGTCTGCACGAGCTCAATGGTTTCGTAACTCGGATGGTTGGCGATCTGGAAGTTCCACCCTTGGTTCCGGATCTGGTCAGGGCTTGATAACATCTCAAGCGAACGGAGCTCATAAGCGTTCTCCATGGGATTCACTTCCCTCACTGCGTCAAGAAAGTCTTAACGATTCTGGTTATAAGAGTGCTCCCAGAACAGACTCGCTTGAACAAAGGTTTATAAAGTTTAAAGTAAAATTAGTTGCACTATAGCTAATTTGATGGATTTTCCTTTAAATTAGGGGTGTCTTTGACAGACAAGACAGTCTCCGATCAGACTACTTGAGTGACCGCGAATCACGTTATGGTATCGTTCAGCAAGCCTCAATAGACAGCACTGATTCGCGTCTCTGCTATTTGACATCTTCTGAGGTAAGTGGTTCATTTTTTATCTGCATTTCTGCAACCCAATTTTTCATTAAATTGAATACAATACAGGGTGAAAGGTTGTTGTGAGATGGGGAAAACGAAGTAGACAATTTTTGCCAAACTTCTGATGTTGCATCTGATGTTTGTGCAGCGTTTTGTTGGCGCTCGTTCAAAAGTTAATTGAACTGCTTTATGTGTGGATTTTTCCATCAGAAAAGTTCATTTATATGCCGACGTTGAGCTATTTTTTTTTATGTTGCTATTATTTGATTTATGTACACAAAGAGTTGATTTGTGCCACAATTAAGATGACCTGGTTTTAAGACGATTAAATTGTTAAGAAGTATGCAATGATATGTTCATCACGTTTATAGTCGTATTTTATTGTAGAATACAAATTATAATTCATACAAATTATAAAATGCAAAGAAAAAGCCATAAAGGATTGTACACAGAAAACTTGCCAATTCAGCCTAACCCTTTACACTCATTACAGACTATTTGCACTAGCATAATTCTTGGCGCCCTTAATAACACCTAACAGATCATGCATTAGTATGCAAATTGTAAAGTTAAGGTCACCATAGAAAATTGAAAATCAATTTTATCTTATGAACTGAAGTGGCCTTAATCTTTTCAATTCCACACCCTTATGTGTGGGCGTGTTGACTTGTGTCTACATAGACGTATAATTGTATGAAGCTTTGTTACAGTGTGCAAAAAGGTGTCCGCTTTTTATGAGTCGGGTGCAATGTTTCAGTGGATTTTGTGTAAATTCATGGTACAGAAAACATATAAAAGCCGTAATACAGAACTTAACATATTTTAAACAATGCAGAAAGTCTCAGGAAAATACTTGCAAAATATAGCCTCCAGCAACATCATGGTGATGTCTTTTCATTCACAAGTTTTCGCCGTAAGAGAAATGCAGTACATCCAACATGCTGCGCCAACGATATCCTTATACAGATTTACTCTCCATCCTTACCGCTCTTTCATTTTCGTGTCAGCGGAATCGCATGAATTTTCCGCCCCTAGAACATGACACTATAAACTAAAAACAATTATTGTGAACATGCGAGAACAGACCTACCCAAACATTGGTGTGTGTGTGTGAGAATCAAAGAACTTTTCCTCTTTTGTTACCACGAGGCGCAATTCGCAAAAAGCTTTTCACACAAAAAAATATGGAACCATTGCATTGTATTCGAGTTTTTCAATTGGCAAGCTTTTGTGTCGTGAAAAGTCTGACAATCGTGAGAGATGTTGCGCTTTGCACGAGCCGCTCTCTTTCATCGAAGAGCGCCAGTGGGTGGGTGGGTGGTGGGACACAAAAATATTGTTGTCGTGGGTTAGAGGGTGATAAGGGCGATGTATAGCAGATGAACGTACGGAAGAGAACCACAGCAATAGAACCGTGTGTAGCACATCGTTAAAAGCTAACGAATGACCTCGTGATGGCCTCGACCTGCATTCGAACCTGTCTGAGAGTAAGCTCTCGCAACTTTGAATCATTAATTGTTGTGTATGTTACATATTTATATGTATATGTATGTATATTGTATATATGTGGGAGATACAAAGTGCGATCACTAGGCAAATGCGGGAGAGCGCACATCAGTGCCAATGAACTTAAGGATTCTGTGCCTTGGCAAATAGCCCATATCAGTTTAAGGGAGACCTACACCAAACAAAAAAAATTAGATTTCTCAGTAATATACGTTCCTGTTTTTTTTTGTTCTGGTGCTAAAATCAAAAAACAAATATTTCATCCGCAATTCGTTTCCTTTTGATTCATATCGTTACAATTTTGAGTTCGACGTGACTCATCATAGCATATTAGCATAAGCGTGTATTTGCTTTTCATCTTAAGCGCCTTTACTTCATCACTCGCGTTTATGTTTGCTGGAGGTGTCCAGGGCATTGAATAGCAAATCCTTTCAGTCAACAAATTTCTTCTATAATGAATTCGTGAGAGCTTTTTAGCATACATAGATTTTTCAAACTTTTGCATATATATTACATACATACCGCACTCCACCTACTCGTTTCATTACCATGGTTTCAATATAAATAATGTTTGTGATGCTAAGTAACATTTTCTTCCATCTTTATCGATAACATGTCGCATATCGATGATATACATTCTTTCTCCACCGAATTATCTTGATTTTAGTGTATGCTACACGCGCATATTTTTTTTATTGTGCATTGTTAGTGTTATTTCATCGATTCAGATATATATTTCACATAAGGAACTCTTATCGAAACATCAAGTGCATGTTGTTGCAGAACCTAAATGCATTAAAGCGTGTAATTTTTGAAGAATGCGACATAAGGCTTCGTAATTATTTGCTGTGCCGGTAATTGGGTCAGACCACATTGCCATGAGACTTTCTAAGCTTGGATTGAAATTGTATTTATTAATCTTGAAATTAGTAAACTTCTTGAAGCTTTTTTAAGAAAAAATGAAAGACAAATACATTACTTTCACACGATCTAGCTTCGGTTATCCTGCAACACAAAAAAAGAACTAGGAAACGATAGATTTTTAATGGAGAAAATGCTTAGTTCTCTACATAGGGTTAAACACATATCTTTCATATATACTGAGATGTCGCGCATGCGCACTAGCCGCTACTTACTGTACGTGCCACAGACACAGGCACATTTCATATGTCGAGTTCATCCGCACAAGTTGTACGTCGTGCGATATGACACAATGAATGCACCCATACACTGGCGCACGTCAAGTACATATCGCGCGTTCGCCAGCAATTCATTGCAAAGCTCAATGAGCGTCCAATTTTTCCACAAGCTATAGACCCTAAAAGCGTGCACAAAACGGAAAGAGAGCACAACGCGTTGGTGGGTTAGTGAAGAACTAGTGGATTCACAAACGCTTTCACATAATTGTCTCCTAAAAAAAAGTTTGTAAACGGAAACGAAATTAATTTGCAATATAAAAGAAAAATAAATAAAAAAATGTAAGAACTCCAGCAACAGTGCTAGACAAAATCTGCGTGTGAAAAGCTTCTTTTTTTAATATTCGTGTAAAACGTGGCTGCAGTAGTTTGCAAAGACAAAGTGTGTTATTTGCGTATGGTGGTGGTGCTACAAAGCGGTGATGCGAATTTGACGTTCATACGTTCATATGTGCGAATATGAGAAATTGACGTGCTGTTTTCGTCTTTTGTGTTGTTTGTGAAGCGTGAACGTGTGCTTCGTGCTTTGAAAGGGTGCACGCGATTAAGCACGCGAAAATCTGTCGTTTTCAGAATGGCTAAAAATGTTGTCATGCCTTCAAATTTGTGATTTTCATTATACAAACATTTTAGTGCGAAGTAATTAATTAATGTGAAAATGAATCAAATTTGTGTGAAATATTTGTTAAAACAGCTTCAAGCAAGCATTAAATGATTGTGTTAAGTCATGCGTGCACGCACACAAACATTGTCACACATATAGCATCCCTTGTTTTCTCTTGGCGCTCTCTTCACATCTTGTGCTCTCTTAAATATTTAAACAATGTACATCGCGCTTCCTGTACCACATGACAAGACAAATATTGTGGTTTCTTTTCACAGAGCTTTTACATAGAGTTTATATACTACAGATCATGTTATATACTCGTATTTAAAACGCCTCGTAAGAAGAGCGTATACAAAATAAAAACTTGTTTCTGACTGTCCATAACTTAAGTGAAAAAGATTGCATATTTGCATTAAGCCAAGAAAGTTTTCATTAGCCAGATTTTTCACCTTCACGAACATTAATTTCCCCCTACCACAAATACTAAATATTTGATGCACACTCTGTCTGGTATCCCAATATGCCCTCCATCGAAGGTAGCCACAGCACCGAACATTTCAAATTATTCCATTAAACCGCCAGGCAAATGCTTAAAAAAACACAGAAAACAAAAAGCGAAAAAAAAGAAGACAACAAATCACCGGCAACAATCTCTTTAAGATAAATTTTGTGTGAACAGCGAACATAAAGTTGTTGCAAGAAACTGAAAACAGCGATTAATTGCCATTGAAGGGCACGAGAGATTTTATGGACAGATTTGCCGCAAGCAAATAACTACGAAACCAGTGCAGTGGGATGCTGATTCGTATTTGTGCTGCTTCGGCATTCGCCCTCGTCGGACCAATGGACTCCGGGTAGGTGCGGGTAGTAGTTCGTTATATCAATTTTTTTTTAAAATTATTTTCATATTGATTTTGGAGTAGCCAAAGATACGGCAAGTCAAATTATACATTTATAATTGGCATAAAGAAAGCCATTGGTCACTGGACAGCTCACCAAAACCACCATATCCGAATCTGTAGCGCTTACCAAATTCGTATATAGTTGTGAGAGCACTCTGACCTGCTTTGTTGCTGTGGCTGTGCAAATATATCCAGCGAATACATAGGGGTGAGTTGGACACCAGTGCCATGGGGATGGTGTGTAAACGGTTCTTTTACACTCCTCCTTCATACGTAACTGATGCTGTGTACACGAGTGCACATTATATAAAGCGCGCTGTGTGGCACGCGAAATAGCGAAATAAAACTTTAATTCTATCAGACAGGACTGCAGTTTGGATGCAACTTGAATGACATAACACTTTGTATCCCTTTTGCATGTGTACGGCATTTTTCCTATGCGGCCACTCAAGAGCGAATGGACAAATGTATACCCAGCTGCGTGCAGCAAATCCTTATTATACCCATTTCGGTAGTATGTTCATATTACACCGGCGGGCATTGAGTCTAGTTATGGGAAAATGGAGCAAAGATTATGCTTTAATATCACATACATAAGTATTGCAGAGTCTTTTGTTGGGAGTATATTTATTATTTCCCAGGCCGCTAGTCGAAATAAAATATGTATTGACATTTTATGATGCTCAAAGGGGCTGGTACATTTTGGTAGTGGTGAATATAATTTAAAAATTAGAAAATGTCCTAATGGATTTCTCCATTGGTCAATAAACGTTTTATATTCTACGTTGATTGCTACTTAGCACTAATTGGATTGAATTTAACTCAATTTTAATTGATTATATTAATTAACTAATACAAATACTCAAATTCATATCATTAAGTATAACTTTAAATATAAAATTTATTCCTTATATTTTATAAACAAGGTAATTTTTTTTTAAACCTTGTTTTTTATTCTTGTTCAGTAAATAGTACATAATTAATTCAAGAAAGTGAAAACGTACATTTTCAATTAAGATTGACATTATTTAACCTTATATTGAATTAATAATGCTTGATGGTATCTATATTTTTTGGGGGAAAAAGTATGAACTAACATTTCAATACTGAAATATTAATGATTCTTAATATGAATCCATGCA
>JANSTS010000005.1:276918-299014 GCA_026546915.1 Sylvicola fuscatus
AAATTATTGCACTGCATATGAAATAACTTCATCCCTTTAGAAAACAGCATAGTAAATAATTGAATATGATCGAAAACAAAAATACTTGGATCCTTTTGCATTAGCTGTTGCTGTATGTAATAAATATCTCATGAATCTTTGGAGTTTTTTGAGATAAAATCGAGAAACGCAATTCAGTGGTCAATCATTAAAAAAAATGCTTGTTTATGAAAACGCTGGCTTATACAGAAAATGTAATAAAATGAAAGAAAGTTACTTGTTTAACTATTCTCGATCAGAAGTTGTAACGTTCATAAAAGATACGTGAATCCGAAGTAACAACTATACGATATTCGTTTTATATTTATATGTATAGTGAGCTCTGCACGCGAGCCGTTGCCATGGCTGAGGGTGGAATTGACATGCCGACGAACCAATTTCATTGACAGTTTCATTGAAACTTCCGTTTTTATTAGCCTCTTGTTCTAATGAAATTAATACTATATTTTCTGAAACATTGTTAGCTTGCGTGCAAATAAACCGATATATATATATAGCTACAAATTACAGTTGGCTAAAGATAATAAAAAAGCTCGAATTTAGTTGTACTTTAGTCAGTCGGCCTAAATTCATGAAAGTTTTTCAAAATCATGTATTACATGATACGATTTATTAACGTTCTTTTAACTTATTTTAAGCGTTAGATAAACTTTTCCGCATTCACAATATTCTAAACTTTATTCATATGAATTAATTAAATTTTCTTGCTTATATCTTAAACAACAAATTAATTTAACCAATCAAAATCTTAGTCTACAACAAAAATAAAACGTCGTTTATACTTTATTATCAAATCAGCGGCTATATGTATATTCCATTATCATGATTACGATTGTACAAAAGGAAGCTATATTATTTAAATCCAGAACCCTAATCGAATTGTGGGGAGTAAAAGTTACTAGGCATTCTTTAAAAAAAAATTGATCAAGATGCTGCGGCCGAAGGTTATATATAGAGCTTTATAGAGAAAAATATTTACGGCGAATTGTAATCAAAATTAAGCGAAGCGGCACAAAAAGCAGCTCTGCTAAAGTTTGCGCCCTTTTGAAAAGTAATTCATCATGAGAAATCACAGGCATAAAAGTGGAATATGTTTCAAATGTTTGGAATATGTTATCAAAACCGCAGCTGCCAGTACAAGTGATTCAAACTTCTCTATAGCAATGCGAAAACACCACGAGAATTCGAAAGGTGTGGAGAAAAACACCCCTAGAAATTCCCAATTTTTCACAGAAACACCGAAGCGTGCATTCACTTCTCGTCACATTAATAACATAGAAAAACGATCAAATGTGGAAAACAATTTTTCATTCTCCTTTGCGCTTCGTGCAACAATGTTCTCTTGGCAAATTGTTATTAAAGTTTTTGCTTATAATGTTTCAGTCACTATTCACTCGAGCACAGCTTGTATACCATTTTGAAATGAAACACATGTAGACGTGTTGCTCGCAACACATAAATAAATTCGTGTGTTAACAGTGCAACTAATATGATACTGTATATTAATTAATAAGCAATATATGCTAAAACCACTCAATTTGTTTTAGAAGCCTTTCGAATGAATGTATTCAATGTTTAATTGCCTTGAAACCATTCAATCTTAACAGCTTTGCAGTCCAGAAATCATCCGGCCCTTTTGCTCGTATGTTGCCGAGTCAGTAATTGCTTGTGAATTATCTCAAGAAATAATGGCAATGGCAATAATTCAAATATGAAACAAATGGAATATATGTTTGATTGCACGCATCTATCTTAGTTAACGAGTGTGGCAACTTGCATGCATGTTTCGCACATAGAAACAATTTAAATAAATTAAATTGCTGAAGGAACCAGTCGATGGCGAACGTCAATGTCCGTCATTTAATTTTCAACAACGTCTGATAAGTCTCCCACTTATTTTGAAACAATTATTTTAAAATGTAAATTACCTTGTTAATAGTTTGTTAATGAATTCATATTTTAACTTTTAGCTTTCATGCTAATGGGTGATGTTCCCGTTGTGTTTCCTAATTTCTTAATTGAGGCAAAGTTGAGTGTTTTCAGTTAAATTAAATTATTTTAATTAAAAAATTGCTTTGAAAAAAGCGTTGTGACAGAAACGAATTTTTCATAAATCGTAGACTAATCTTAAGAAAGTATTTTTATTGCATAATAATTATAAAAAACCATTTTAAGACAGCACTAAAGACAATCTTTCGCCTCCATCGTACTAAAGTATGTCATTTCATTGAAGTCTAACCCACAAGTAATCAAGATTCAAGAACAATTAAGAACACTTCAACTTTGATAGTTTAACAGCTTCATTGTCCGCCACCACTTTTCATATTCAGGTTAATTAAAACATGCATATTTAATTTTATACAACATTTGAATTTAAAATATTTCACAACAGAAGAGATAAGCTCCTGAACAAGAAACTTTGAAGATAAATGTATATATACAGTTCAATTATACTAAATTCGTGTTTTAGCAATTTGAAAAGGGAATCCTCACTCCTTGTCTTGGTGGACCCACGTCAAGGACTTTTCCGTATATATATATAAATAGAAAGTATTATATAGACTAAATCCCAAAGGGCCACATTAGCACACATGCTACACTTTGATGTTTATGGCACACAGCTCAATGGGGTCATAGTTTTGGGTGCAAAATGGTCCTCGATACAGATACAAGACTATACGAGCTCTCGTATACCATCTTGTCAATTAATTTGTAATGTGCCAACCGCATAGGGTTATTTCCAAAATATAGTTCGGAGCTTCAAACCATAAACAAGCCACATCTATATCACATACCTGGTACACGTATACGTAAAGAGTACATAGATAAAAATTGCATTACATGCAATAATAATGCAATTCATGGCCGCTTACGAAGAAAGCTTTAAACATGATTCCCAAACAACTTTAAGCTCATATTTAATGCGTGCCTGCCCTAGTAATAATACAGCTGTGCTTTCATATTTTTTAACCCCACAGACATGTATTGCAATGCCACTGCACCCAAACATATTACGATATTATGTACATACTGCAGCAATACATCAGAGGTATAAATTTCTTATTGAGAGCATTTCGTCGATAAATAGAAACACCTCGATGCACTGGAATTGACAAAAATTATTTATTTATTCCCAATGATGCATTACGTGTGTAGTGTGTACGCTTGCTACAGCAGTGCAAGGATGCATTCGGCCGTCCTTGTTGAGTTATAAATATGTCACCTTCGTTGGTTGCGCTAAAATGTGGGTTGGTAGAAGTAAATAAATTTTCTTCCGTTACTATCGTGGTGTATTTTCATCTAGATTGGAAATGCACCTTGGTTCAGGCAAAAAGTGCATGCGGTTGTGTATTTGCTTCGTCGGCTGAATCATATGCAATCAGTCGTCTTCTCCATCCACTTCCCCATTACATTTTTACGGAAATTTTATGTTTTTATACTTTTACCACTCCGTTCTTCGTATCTTGTCCTAATCCTTTGCCGCATAACACTTTTCATCGAAATCGGGAGGAGACGGTAGAAACGTATTTTTGTTGTGTTGTTGCTACATACATATTGTTTAGTTTTGTTTTCAATGGACTAGACGGTTGTGAACAGCGAAACGACATGCTGCACTCTGCAGTACAAACATATATTAAAGTAAAATGCGGATTGTTGCAAAGAAAAATAAAGGGAATACAGTCAGTAAATCCAACAAGAATTCGTTCTGTTGGTTGTTTTTGATGCAGCAAATGCACAAACTGGTACACTCAATTAGTTTTTCTCGCTGCATTTCGCCCCAGCTAAAGCACCAACGACCGGTAAAGCTTATAGGCTTTTAACTGAACGTTTATAGGAAAAGAAGCTTTAGACTAATGCTCTTAAAGCAATCGTGAACACTTACTTCTAACTGTTTTATATGCATTAATTTAACTAAGGAGATTTTCTGTAATAATATTTTTGTTATCCTTAATGTTTATTTCTATAAATATTTTAACAAAACAAATATTCATTTAGGTATATTATCAATGTACCATTTCATATAAATTATCACAATAAAAAAACCTTCTATAGATAAGAAGGCAACAAAAGAATTGCGTATCCAAGACGCAAATCGTTTGCATCATTTGAATATGGTTTACGAGTGCCAGGGGACTTTTAATTTGTTACCAGGAGTTTTCATTATTAAAAATCTTTTTTATTTCATCAATTTTATTTAATCCAATCTACATTCAATCTTATTTCATATTTAAGCACATTCTTGTTAAATTTGTGGTACTTCAAATACATTTTAGAGATATTGCGAAAATGTCTTCAATCAATTGAATTAACATCTGTGACTAGTACAATTGGCGCACCCAAGCAAATTTATAGCATGTCTGTGGCTACTTTAATCCATTTTGAACAACTAGTGACGATAAGAATTATTAGTCTAGACTGCAAAGAGCCAATTTCGACGTGAATTAAATTACAAATTTACTTCGATTAAAGATAGTTCTCTCAGATTGGTCGTTGTTTGGAGTGCAGATGCACACTTATCCAGATGCGTTCGAGATCAGTTGATATATATTCGTTTGCATCAGTCTTTTAAAACGTATTTTGGGTCTTGCGTCTCTCGTTCTAGCTGAAGCACATAGATTGAATAAAATGATGGACGAAAACCCCAAAAAATGAGGATATGGGCTATAAAAAGATTATATAAATGAATATTATACCGTAAACATATTAAGTTTGCGAGAGGGCATTGAATCTTAGTCTAGACGTCCTCACTTATTTCCCCATCGTTCATCGCTCGTCATCATCGCTTGTCATATATTTTTGTATTTTGGCAAAACATGATGGCGAGAAAAATGTAGACGCGATATCATATGGTTGTTATGTGTATATACATATGTATTCGCAGATTCGGCAGCCACAATGTGAATACATCATCACAGGAAATATGTTGACGGTTTCGCTGAATGAAGAATGTGTCAAAGTTGTCCTTGCGTTCGTCTATCGCGTCATCGTGTTTGATATGTTCGACTAGCGAATAGCGCTTTTCGTATGCCTGGGCAAACTTTTTTCATCAATTCGAATTCAATCGAACCCTATTCAGGTGTTAAGTTAAGCACACAACAGAGAATGGTACACTGAGGAGTTTGCTTTCACATACAAATGTATATTAATGTTGAAAAGTATCTATACGTACTCGAGAAAAACACCCCTCTTCTCATACGTATAAGCATGTGCTACATACATATCCATATATTTGAAAGCATACACACAAGGAAAAAAAGAAAGTAAAAATAAATTCAAAAGCACACAAGGTATTAAGGCGGAGAGTGTTGGGGAATTTATATAGAACATGGAAAGCACGACAGGAAGACAAGTGTATACAAATGATTATATTTTATCTTATCCAGTTTTCGTGTTCATCCCTTAACTTTCACCTCGCCTTTGTGAGCTATTTAAACGGGGTTCGCAAACGGAATTTTTATTGTTTGCGTTCGCCATTCGCATTGTGTGTTTTATATAAGATATGTAGACGTACACTGACATACTGCACACAAATATACAGATGTTTAACATTTAAGTTTACACTGTTTCGTTTGCATTGACCTGTTTTGTGTTGTAAAACCTCCTATATTATTGTCCCAATAGAATCACCCACCGTCTCGTACTGTCTCACTTTTGTTGAAAGTCGTTTACAGAAAATCATGCTCGTTTTCAACAGCAGCCTAAATTTGAAAGCATCTTTCAGTCATCTTGTTCATGTTTTGCGTTTATGAAAATTTAAATGTTAGTTGGGATATCTGACTTTAAAGCAAGTCACCGTGAAACTAATTTAGCATAATTAATTATTGATAAATAATTTTTTGTCGTGACTATAAAAATACAAATTCTGTAAAATGTGCGAATTCGTTTTCGAATCTTAATATAACTGACGTATAATTGTAAGATATTATAATTTAATGTAGAGAAACAAATTTAATATCATTGTCAAAAACTTAATATGTTGAATAAAAACCGCTCAATTTTCAAATAGAGATATCAAAGGAAAATTTATAATTTAAGTTTAAAAGTTCCGATGTCAAATAGTTCAAATTGCCACTAAATCTAACCAACTATCTACTATCGAAAAGCCACCCAGTTGTTTGTGCACTTCCACTCAAATCCCCATAGAAATACCCGCATATAAACGTATAACTCCCATCGACATTGACCCTTTCAAACGGCGATAGCAAATTGACAGTTTTTGTGACAAATATGAATAAAATATGAAAAAAAGAAAAATTCACATGTTCATAAATGAACATGCGTATAAGAATATTGTATTATGAGCATTTGTTGAGAACTTAAAGTGACAAAAAAACTTACGAAACAGACAGCCATCACTTGAGGGTAAATAACCAAGAGCAGCACACGAAGTTATGGAAAAATACGCGGAACAGGCGAACATCAAAATTAGATTATGCTTGTAAGGGTTTTGCAGAAATGCTTGTTTTTAATGTTTGCCTTGCCCTACTGAATGATGAACAACTTTTCACATTTGCCCTATCCCATGGTCATTCGCTATACGTCGACCGATTTCATTTTGATGCCGCAATTCTGTGGAGACTCTGCGATCCGACACCGCAAAACTTTCAACAAACACACATATGTATATGGTAACGTGTCCGATTTTAGTTAGCTTTTAGACATGATTTCAGTACTCACTGCAAAGTATTTTAAATGCTAATTGAAATTCAAACTGTTAAAGTTTGGATCGCGGTTCGACAGGGATTTTCAATGTCTTTTATAGTTTTACTAATTACATGGATGAAAAAGTTCTGTGACAGTCTTTGGCCATTATTTACGATAAGACATTGTTAATTATAGATATTCATATGCGGATTGTTTTCAAACTGAAATCTACGCTTTTTTACTCACCCCATATTAAGTTTGCTGACTCATTTTACGAGCACTCTCTTAAATTATGTTGCTATATGAGTAAGTTTTATTATAAATGTTCACAAGTCACGAGAATACAAAATAGGCGTATTTGTAAAAGATGTACATTCTTTGGACATTGTATTTTTTAACTGTTTGCATTTACCTAGATTTCCTGCAAACGCATCAGATTCGCGCATTCATTAGTAAAGTAATGGCTTACTTACGAAACATGCAACATGTTTGTTGCTAGTAACTTGGATTTAAAGTGAAATATTGTTCAGAGCAATGTTCTTGTTAGTTACAACAATAAAGTCATTGTCTATTGTAAAAATTTTCGTAAAAATATTAATGTTTATAATTGGAATGGAAAATATGTATAAAATATATCACATAAACATTTTCTTTATATTTCAGTTCCGAGATATTTTTCCATTTCCTTATATGTTCCCTTAAATCGTTAGATACTCATCTTATTTATTAATATCTATATTTTTGGGAATTTTTTTCTTAAAGATTTATGAACCTATATATGTTCATATTTATCACTGAAAACTTTCATAAAAAGCGTTGTCGTTCATTTTTCATAAAACTAGCACACCTCTCAAATCACCCAAAACCTGATACAAAATGCAATTACGTTTGATGGTTTATTATTTTTCGAAGAAGTTTTTATATCTTAGATACTATATGGACAATAATTGTACACACTGACTGCATAGATGGAACAGTGCTTCAGTAAATCTTTATTGTGCAAAACGAATTTTCAGTTTTGGAAGTGAAACGTCTGTAGAAAATGATTTATGTGGACGTCGTTATCCCAAGTTTTGTGTAAACTCATCCGTATTTTCACGTACATTTGGCTCAGCTGTTTGTGAATTCATTGTGTAGCTTATAGTGCAAAGTGTCGTGTCGCCTCTTTATGGTATTATCAGCGCCAATCCCAACACAGTTTCCAGTTGCCACACAAAACACGTATGCAGAATGTGCATCATTTTCCGTCCATTTCAGCCACATTTACGTGCACCAATCGCTAACACAAATATAGATGCATGACAAGCCTATTAAAACACTACATACGAGAGATGAGTATGTGCAATGTAAGGAGACACTAAGAAGAAAAAAAAAAACGTCTTCACCATGTATTGCGGAGGACACGGCAATTATTTCATGTTGTTTAAATTGGCTTAACATCTTAGCTTTGTGAAGGTCGTTTAACTTGCCGAGACATTTTTGTCATCCCCTTGTGATTGCATAACTGGGATCAGTATAATTGCCAAATGTTTTTGCATGTGTTCAACAATGCTGCAACGAAATTGCATTCAACACAAATGAGTGACGTATTCGTACATCAAGATTCAAGATCTCCAATGAGGTAAAAGTATTGCGCAAAACAATACAAAAGCTTGAAGAGTCATGAAGATGAGTTCTATTTCAAGTCTTCAGTGCTTGGTGTTAAGTTATGTATAAATTTAACATATTTTTTTATTAATCTCAATACCGCATGTTATTAAAATAAAAATACAAGTATAAAAGGTAAAGGAAACCACAAATTTCTGAAATAATTGCCTCAACACCCAATATCTCAGAAAGGTTCAATTCTTTTGAACTATACAATACTGAAGGCAGTGAAGGAGTACTTTCATGTATAGATATAATGATAACCGAAAAGTATTTCACTGCCAGTGGAAAAAGTCAAAAAAGGCGTCCCAATTTGTCGACGTTTTTTATGTGAATGCGTATAAGAAATAGGCGAAACAATCGGATACAATCTTTCTTTTGTGAGACAAATTGGCATTTTTCTACCAATGTGTATATGTATCAGCAATGTTAGGCAGGCACACTTATGTGGTTCATCAATTTTTTTCGTCTTCGTCTAGAATTGAACTGTTGTCATCAGAAGTCGTCCACAAATATAGAACAGATAAATAAGAAAATTTGCATATGCGTGAGAACACCCCAATAAAAAGTAAAGGATGCAAATCAGACGCTCACTTTGCGGAAAGATTGAAACTGATAAGCAAGCCTTGTAAGTCGGGGTAGAAAATGCCTGATGTTAGGGAAAATTAAATACGGCACAAAGAAGACGTATAAGATGAATGAAACTATGTACATAAAGTAGGTAAAGCAGAGCCGAAAAGATCTATCAGACTCCAATCTTTGCCATGTTAATGTTAACAACTCTCGTCATTGTTCTGTGTACATAGTCTCAAAATATCTTCCTAAACTCGAAGACATTCAAATTCAAGCTCTGTGAAAATTGGAAAGGCGACACAGCTTTTAACAACGTATACATATGTATGTACATATACATACAATACTGAATATAGCTTTTCAATCTATAGCTGAATCTGTAGTATATACGCATGTATAAAAATATTCTTGTACATAGAATAATTGTTTGAGCTTTGAGTTGAAAAGAGCTCTCCATTATTCTCCGAAATGAATTCTCATCCAAAAAAAGCTCCATTCAGCATCCATCGACGCACACTCGTTAGGCATATTATAATCCATACATTCCTCTACAAAGTCGACGTATGTACATGTATTTCGCAAGAGCGATATTCACACACCCGTCGACTATGGATGTGTGGCCATGAGAATTGTGGATGTTTCTCTGTAGCCTTGGCAACCGAAGACCTTATACTCGATCGATCATTAAGTTGCAGTACAACAACATAGGCAGCATCACAACAGCATGGTCTGGTAGGCGCCTCCACTACGATAACATTTTTCTCACGCACACTGATGCGACTGCTACTGCTACCGCTACCGCTTCTGCCTCTCCAGCATCCTCTCATACAAGGTGGAAATTCATCCCTCAGTGGGGCGGAATTGTATAAAGCATATAGTACGTCGTTTGCGTCATTACAGAATGTAGCACACACTGAGCAATCGTTCGCGAATCAACGATTCTATGCGTACTCATATGCTTTGTACATGTACTACATATCCAAAGCTGAACTAGAAACAGCGAATACTCAAAAAAAAAAAAAACCAACAAAATTGACGTGCAATTGTGGAAAATCAAATATGCAAGAAAACGATAGGAAAATTGTACAGGATTTT
This sequence comes from Sylvicola fuscatus, assembly GCA_026546915.1. Lineage (NCBI taxonomy): Eukaryota > Metazoa > Arthropoda > Insecta > Diptera > Anisopodidae > Sylvicola > Sylvicola fuscatus. The sequence goes on from JANSTS010000005.1 coordinate 286,918, forward strand.
CTCCAATGCCTTTAATTGCTGTTCTCTGGGGGAAAACTGTAATTTCTGATTCGATGCTACAAAAACAATTGAACTGTTCAAGGGTAGAACATGTCGTCATGACGTCATTATTATCTCACATCCCCATATTTAGGGTCAACTCCAACCGCACAAAGCGCTACATGTTTGTCGGTTGAACGGTTTCATTTGTTTGCTGGACTTTTTTCTTCTGTGTTAGGATTGTTGTTGCATGATCTTTCCAATTGTTCTCTTTTATAGACGCTCCCTTTATGCCGCAAAGTTTCCTCATATCTATTTGGCGTTGGACTCGGTATATTTATGTAACATCTTCAGAAGCTTCGAAAACTCGTGTGTGAGTGTCTCTTTCTTCTTCTTCATTTTTTTTGTGTTACACAATTTTTTGTACCAAAGTTCTCTCTGTGTGTTCCGTCATTGAAAGCGTCGTTCTGTGCTCGCCAAACCCAACATGTGATGACATACAAACAACAGACTCATAGGTACATCTCCACATTTATATTTATCGCAGAACTTTACTGTGTGACACAGATGGAGAGAAGCTCGAACGGAAGCGTTACGAAATTGTGTTCCAGTGAGATTCTGTGCGGCGATGCCAGTTACTACATATACATATTTGGCCAAGATGGTTAGCGCCGTGCAAAATTCCTCCAGTCGAAATAAGAGTGTGTATAGATGAGATGGAAAAATATATGACGAGATACAACAAATTTCTTTCTTATACAGTCATCATATTCGTCATCATCATTATATAAATAAGGAAAACAAGTGTTTCTGTTTTGCACCATAATCGTCCTTACCGATCCAAATTCCTTAGCCCCCTTCCAAGGTTGTCCATTACCTCAATAAACCACAATCACACGTTTCGCCTTTGCTGTGCGCTGCGGTCAGCCAGTTGGAAAAGGCGACACTAATCACAATTTATGTTAAGAAGCGCCGTTTTGTAAAAGAAAACAGGTGTTGTATTTAAAACGTTGCTGGCGTAGTAATCATGACCCATAAAGGCCAACCACCCGACTGTGAAATTATGACGTGAGGGCTATATTAGAGTGGGTGGAGTAGGGCACGACTGTATATGCGAGGCTGTATTCAAATAATGTGAAAATCCACGCAATTTCTCAGTGTCGACGTACAAACTTCTCGACCTTTCTCAATTTTTCGCATGTTCAACCGCACATTAGTCATTAGACGTACGTGCAACATTATATATTACGTATTCACGGTGCATTTAAGGTAACATTTTACACGCGTAGCGCAGCCTCTAAATGGCATCCGTAAAATATATTTTTTAAGGATTCAGTATGGAGAGTTGCATACACAGACTGTGGTCGCTGTAAATATGTATATTAGCCATATATACTCGCACAAAGGCAAGCAAATACTTACATTTACAACTACTACAGAAAGCCTCTAAAAGCATTCGTCCTTTTGAGAGAAAGCTCTACTGAAGCCTGGGTACATATTTTTCGCAAGAGTTGAGCAAAAAGCTCATGCATATATTTTGAGTAAAGCTGATTTTCTCGCTCTTTCTCCCCACTCTCTGCTTTACACTTGTTTATTACGAAAGCTTTGCGAATGACGTACGTTGTATTAACTTTCTCTCCGTTTTAAGGACAAGCACCATTCTGTAGGTGTATTGAATCCTCGCTGCTACTTTGTATGGCGGATGGGCGTTATGAGCTTTTTCACATGAATTGAGTTGTGCTTTTTCAAGTATCTCTTTTCGGTGTGCGCGCGTTTGTCACAGTGTTAGTTAGCAGAGGAAAAATATTTTATCGGGGAAAACCTTCAGTTCTATACGAGATCGTCGTGCGGTGGGAATGATTAGAAGAAAACTTAAAAAACGCATCGTTATTAGTACGGACTACGGTCCAACACTCATGATAAATATCTATTGTTATTTTCGTTAATATTATCAATGTGCATACGTTAAAACGAAAACGCAGTTAATGGAAATCTAAAGCAAATCAATGGATAAAAGTGTACATATATGGAATATCTAACATATTTTACGTCTAAAAAGTAGTTCACTAGTTTAAAAATTTCATTTACTTAACAGTTTTAGCTTTCCGTTTAAATTACCACTCATTTGCTGAAAAAAGTGTACATAAATAGCAAAACATAGTGATATGAACGAGCACTTGTGATTTGAATTGTAAATAAAATTGTAACCATAAATTCGAATAATTATAAATATTACGATAGTAAAGTAACTGTGACACACATCTGTGTTAATGTGGGTCAATGTTGCAGATAATCTAGGAATACTCGACATTACTATAAAAGTTAATAATAATTATAAGTTATCTGGAAGATACCGTCTATGACAGTGATGTTCAAGTTCTTACGTATTTTGGTGTGTATCGGGCGTGTTTTTGTTCAGAAACGTCGTCGCTAGGATGGAAAACTAAGGCCACACTATACATAGTTATACATATAGATCAACATCGTTTGAGCCAACATTTTATCTGTGTAGTTAATCTGAAACCAAACGCTTACGTGAACACTCGCATCCCGAAACACCACAGAGAATAAAGTGAAAGAAAACAAAAACACCAAAAACAAAATATATCCTTTTAAGAATTTATCTCTGTGGTGACGAAACGATGCCGAGAAATCTGGGCCCATCCATTTGCTGAATAATTACAATTGATTTGAATTCGACTACAGAAATATGGTGAATTTGTGGTCGTCCCGTTCATTTTAGGAGCCAAGACCGATGGTGTGATTGTGGAGTGTTATATACGACCGCGAATACTTATGCCAATTCTTCAAATAGGATTACATCTTCTTAATGAAATTACACTCGCATTTTTCTGCTTTAGTGAATTTTGCTAAAATATTGTGCGACCAACTTAAGTGTGACGAATTATACAGTTATTAACAAAAATATATATATTATGATAGGAAAAAGTGTGTAAAGCTTTAAAGGAAAAACAGAGTTCTGTAAATAAATATCAACAAGAATTAAACCGTTCCAATTCAATGACAGTGGCATGTATCAGTGTAATAAAATCAAACACTTGCCGCTAAATCAACACAACAACGACCACGTCGCGTTAGCTAAACAATTATTTCGATCGCGAATCGTTCCGTTTGTTGGCTCATTGTGGCAGCGTCACTATCTGAATCCGAAAACACCACCGACAAAAACACATTATCATTGCACTGCTGTTGCGTGATAGTGCAGATAACACCCGTCGTTCCTGGGCGGAGGCACGTGCCGACCACGGCCGCAACCAAAGACAGCAGTGGCGGTGGTGGCAACCGAAAAGCCGTATGTGCCTGCAATGCGCAATGTCAGGTCCAGGCTCTTAAAGATAACTCGCTCGATTCGCTGCCGATAAAGCATCACGGGTCACTAGACCAATTGCTGAAAGTAGCGGATTCGAGCGAGCCCCAACCTGACATCAAACTAAACAAAGAGGAAATCGAACAGGGATTTAAAATCGAGAAATTCTATCACCAAATAAATGGTGACATTTTCGAGATTACCCGTAAAGTCAGGGTTAAGGAGAAGGAGGCGAATGCGGCAGCGGCCAACGAAAAGCTGCAGCTGCAATTGCATCAGCAGCTGCAGCGACAATTGTCACAGCAGACCTTCGTACGTAAAAAAAGCCTTAATAAGCAACAATCACAGCCGCAGTTTGTGACAACTAGAAGTGGTAGTGTTGCAGATGAACGAACTGATTTCAAAGAAAAACCACAGCCACCACCAAGAATCTCGTCGAGGCAACGTAGCACAGATAATGAGCTTAATTTGCGCACTGGAGTCGAAAGTACGGTTGGACAAATTCCCGACAGCCGCCATGAATGCTTCGATAGATCACAACGGCAAAGGCATTCCTCGCGATCCGTTGGTACGGAAAGGGAATTGCAAGAGGAATATAAACAACACCATCATCAATCCACACATCAAAGACACTCATCTGGCCCAAGTGAACTGTCATTAAATAAAGATGATATTCCGGAATGGTTGTTGGAATTCCCTATCAAACGTTCAAATGTAGAGCCTAAGCAATCGGCTGTCTCGCAAGTGGCCGCGTACAGCCGCAGTTTAAAGGAAGAGCTCGCTGAATTGCTAAAGAGGCCACTGCAACGACAAAGCTCGGGTCCTAAGGAGCTCTCTGTTTTGAAAAATGACATAGTCGAGTGGCTGACAAGGTCACAGAGCTCAAGTAAAAATGTCGCTGCAAAAGAAAAGCCTGAACGTTCTTTCAAACATGAACAATTTATGCTACAACAACAACAACAACAACAACAACAACAACAACAACAGCTGCAACAACCACAAATGCAACCACAAATTCAAGCGCAACAGCAATCTAAACCTCAACCAATGTTACAACAACAGCAGCCACCACCGCAACAGCATATTCCAATTGCAAAGCCTCGCAAACGACATTCGCTGGGTCACACAGAAAAAGTGCAAGATGAAGAAATCCCTAACTGGATTCAGTATCCATTGCATCGATTGTCATCAGCGGGCCGCGAGCGATTGGGTGTTGCCCAATCCAGTTGTGTAGATATTACGAAAAAATTGAAAACTGAACGTTTAGATCGTGCTGAACACCATAAACCTGACAGAAAGCTGCGCCATTCGGCTAGTGAAGTGGTTGTCACTCCGGGCACAGACCGGACACCAGTCAAGCACGAACGTTTTTCACGCAAATCAAAGACTGTAGCCGAAACACACGACGTCCATAAATACATGGAGCAGCCGACCGACCAGAATGGGCAAGTAGTCAAAAAAGAGCGCTCTCGCCGACACCAGACACAACGGTCGGCCACAGTGTCCGACATGTCAGCGGCGCAGACTGTCGCCCACCAAACGACCCATCTACACAAAAAATCACTGTCAGCCGAACGTGCACCACGCAGTTCCTCACTGCCACGCTGCAACGACCCGTCATGCTCTATGATGCCCATATGCACGGATCCGCGATGCTGTATGTTCGAGTGTTATGACATACCACGCTGTGCCTCATTGCCACGATGCCGCGGTGCCAAGTGCACGGCGTCATGCTACGAATATCGATGCAGCTCGCTGCCGCGTTGCATAGAATCGCGATGCACATGCAAGCCAGTTTGCTCGACAACGCAAAAATGCTACTCACTGCCCAGGTGCGCCAGTTCGCACCGATCGAGTTCGCATCCAACCAGTCTGGCACGCGGTGACTCTCGTTCGTCGTTACCGCGCACGGCCAAGACGAAAGGAACCAATGGTGCTAATGGTAAATTAATAAAATCCGCTTCGGCAGCATCGCTTAATCCGCGCCGGCGACGCCACAAAACGGTACATTTTGGCGAGAATCTGTTGCGAGAAGTATGCCAGAATCGTAAGCTAATTGAACCACTGAAAAAAACTCCGTCCGTTGCGGCGCCGCTGCAACCGAATATTCAACTTTTATACAATTTTGTCGAGGGCGTGTTAAGCTCGTGGGTGGACGAAGAGGATGACACGGTCAAGTCTGGTGCCGAATCCGAACCAGAGCGTAGCATGACCTCACTGAAACCGATACACCGATGTAATAGGATGCGCTTGCAGACCATCCACAGAGTGGTGGGTGAAGCAGCTATGCTGCGTGGCTCCTTAAAATTAGGAAATTCACGATACCGACATAGGCATTGGCGTGGAACCGCAAAGGATTGTAATGAACGTTTTTTGAAGAAGGTAAATTTTTTTTAAAAGGACTTTAAAATAGAAGTAATGAACTGAGTAAAGAACATCCTCTTGCGTATTCAATTTGTCGGTCATTTTGTAAGTAAGACGTCTTGATGGTTTGACACTATGGTTATATGTCACTGACACCAGCAGGCGAGACAACGATTTATTTTAAGAGAGGTAAAAATTGTAAATTTAAGGAAATTTTACGAAGCATCGTTACTAAGCGCTGTTAATGTAACTGAAATACAATATTAAGGATAATCGTATTATGCCATAACCAAATGATGTTAAGTAAGGAATATCCCGAAAAATAAATGGTGATACGTGTGTAACAGTACTTTCTTAAAACGTTCGAAAAGGGTCGAGTGAATCTGTAACGATGGGCCCAGCACATAAATATGGGCACGAGAATATCATAACTAGAAACGTTATTATCTTTAGCAATATTTGTCGATTCTTTTTATTTCTCTCGGGTATTATTGGCCATATAGACGCATATGTAACAAAGTATCACGTAAATGCTTCGCTTTTTTTGCACAAAATGCAATCGAACAGAGAAGTATATTGGGAATAGATCGGCCAGTGTTTGTATTATTATTTGCTAAGATTCCTTTGTAAACACAAAACCCATTCTCGATGAAGCATAAGAAAATAACGAGAATTGTGTAGAGTGTACAGAACTTTAATTTTGCTAAAATTAAGTGTTAAATTGTGCTAGGAAGAATTCAGTATTCAGAAAGCATATTTCACTTAATACAAACTTAATAAATCAAGTTGCAGAAGCTGAATGTCTTCATTTTGGCCCTTCCACCTTAACATTGGCACGTATAAACAAAAAGCTATTTCAATCAAATAAATGAATGTCGACATTAAAAGGGAGTTGATTGCCAAGAAAATACAATGAGAAAAAAACTTTGCTATATTGCCGAAAATAATTATGGTCGCTCTTTAAAACAATACAAACAATTCTCGAATAAACCTAATGGTATAAAGTGGTGGAATAATTTATCATATTCTTGTTGACCCACCTACTACAAAGCCACCAAACTGCCCACCCTCTGACACATACGCGGCATTTTAACCCTCATTCCTCAACGGAACGTGGCATCTCACCCCTTCCCATTTCTCCATCACAAATTATTTATTTTCTTTGCTTCTTTGTTTATCTATACGTCACGCATTATTCGCGTATTTTTCTTTTATTATATTTTCATTCCGCCATCTCCATGCTCCCATTCTCACATACCAACATGTATAGGAATCAGTATATGTTAGTAAATTATGCTGTACATAGTTGATAAACGTATATATATATTTATAACATTAAATGAAGATATGATTTATTGTCTTGCCCTTTAGCATACATACGAACCAGTCCAGTGAAACGCATTTACACAGCTTCTGTTTTTTATAGCACCATTGACCATGTTATATATGTCTATGATATAAACTCGGGGCGACATTGTATAAATAATCCGCTTATGTCAAATGATTTTTCCATTTTCAGTTGAAAAACTGAAAATCTGTATTGAGTCACGTTGGTTTGTGATGATGAAGCGCTAACTATCTACATATATGTGAACTGTTTTTTTTTTGCTCGGTTTGTGGTGTATTCAACAAAAAAAAAAAAAGGAAAAAACTGATCCTTGTTTTTCCTGCATACGGTCAGCCGCTGAATAGGCGCCAGCGGGTCGGTTAAAAAAAAATCGCCCGCAACACCTCAGTTTATTTAGTTTCTGTCAGAAAACAATAGCGCAAACAATATCGTCTGTGGCTTGCATTTGAAATAGCTGGGCTTAAATTCGTCTAATGCCTAACAATTTAAGGTTGATTATGGTTATAGTGAATTTAATGCATAAAAATACTGGAAAATAATAGTTAACAATTATCATTTCGTTTGACTGCCTGATTATGCAACATTGACGTGAACTGTTCTACATTAAAGCAAAACAAACAGCCAGTAAATGCGATTCATTGCATGATTTCTCTTAATATCGAATGTATGTAAATGTAATTATTCAAGTTATTCGGTGAATCATTGTTTTAACAAATTTCAATATCGATTTTCTGACAATAAGTTAGTATTTGATAAGAATTTTGTCATGCAGAAATTGGAATAGTTTTTAAAAATTACGCGTATGAAATTTTGTTTGCTAATCGAATATGTTTCATATTGATTATCATACAGAAATTACATTATTTTCCAAATGTGATTAATAAAATCAGATAAAAAAGGAAAAATTCAATAGCTTTATTTACTATTCGAAATGCCATGAGATAAATTAATTCAACATATTTATAATTAAAATATTAGCTTCCCAAAAATATGTATGTATCGGACTTTTTACGAAATTTTGTTATAAAAAAATAAATTACGAAAAAAAATAAAATATGTGTCCTTTATTTTTCAATCATACAAAATTGGTGAATCTTGTAGTTTAAGTAAAACCAAATTATATCTCAAGTTGAAATTTTCTTAAAAGCATGTTTAAATTGCAGGCGAAATTGCTTATTTTATAGATTTTATTTTTACCACTATAAAACGTGTTATAAAAATGATACAAATGTCTAGTACAATTCATTTAGCATATTCAAACATTTTAAATGATCATTTTTTTAGAATGATGTACAAACTTGAAATTATATGCAAAAATTGTGGTTTCAGTATTCAGTAATCTATATACATAAAAAAGATTGAAACATATAAAGGAAAAGCAGATCAGCAAACAAAGTGATTTGTAGAAAACATTCAAATGGATTAAAATAGGAGGAGCGAATTTAATTCCTTTTTTTTTTGCTTTACCAACAACTACATGCCTTTCTGTGAATCAGACTCGTATAATGCATTCCATTTTCCAAATCTTACCTCGACTGAAACCTTTTAATGAATACAAAACAATTGGTATTTAAAGTCAGATTTCCATCATTTAATAAATATTTCAGAGCTAATGAATTTTTCAAATATTTTTGTAAGACCATTTCGACATTTCGCCGCCCTGCCAGTGTATGTGCGTTGCATATATATCCAAATGTTACTGTCGTTTACTTTCTTTAATCTGCCTTTTCTGTTATGGTAGGAGAAAATCTTCCTAAATGGTATGCAAATACAGCTGTGCAAGAGATCCGATTTATAAAGTTCTTATACAATATACCCGTTCCTCGGCGTGGATATTCCTTGTGGAAACGCTGGTATTTTAACAATCTCAACTCAAGGTTAGACAATGTTCTCAGTAGGTATGGAATCTATACCTAGTATATATGTACATATATAAGTACTTTTTGAACGGAATGAACGAAAACTTTTATACATAAAAGTATTCGTATAAACCGGAAAGCATTTGGGGTGGCACAAATAATGAGCAATATTGGCGTTTCTACTAAGACTGTACAATTTTCTGTAAGCCGAGCCAACAAAAAGGGCAGTTACATTGGTAGAGTGACGAGTTGAAATAAAGCATATACCCAAAAGCATAATAAAAAGCAAATACTATTTAACAGTTTAATCCCCCTCGAGTATCGCTCTAGCGAAACAAAGTGTGCAGGAAATGAAAATCGCTTAAAGATGCACTTTCAAAGGAAGACTTACATATCAGAAATTCGATTACGGGAAATTGCAATAAGGAAATAGATTTGTTGAACAATTATTGATTGGCTTCTGCTTCATTGAGTTTGCCGCGTTCCGCTATGTTATGTACTTATAGGTGAATCTGTTGAGACAAAATCAGTGGCTTAATGGGGAATAAAAAAACCCAATCGGATATATTTCTGAATTACTTGTACACTGTATGCACTTATATGTACAAACGTGGAAATTACATAAACCTATTCATCTTTGTGATCTGTCTACAAATACTCGTAGTTCGCAGCATTTGAAGATTAATAGCAGAGTTTTGCTACACAAATTCTTGTGAGAGCTTTCAATACTTGAGCCGCTTAAGTGATCAATTTCAATCAGGCCTGAATTGAGGAAAAAGTTAATGCTAATAAATGTTGCTCAATTTAATGGAAAATAACAACATTCTTAAGTTATGCGTACACAAATTTAGATCTTTGTAAACTGTATCTGCCAAATGTTTTTATTTGTGACAAACTTATTGCACAATACATCGAATGCAAAAGAAATTGACTTACGAACAAAGTAGAGGTCAGTAAAACTGTTGAATTGCAACTCATGTAATTTATCACAAGAATTTTCTTGTACGGAAATTTTCTTCTAACAGAAAATCGATAACACCCATTTGACAAATGGCGACAAAAAATACGATGTAACACATTTTGACGTATCATCTATGTTCTAACTATATGCGATTGCAATATTCCACTTTACACGCTCAATCTTTCCGTAGAAGTCTTTTTTGTGGTCCCCAATTAGTCGATACCATAGATTTTTATTTCATTTTCTTTTTATGTTATAAAAAGATATAAATAAGTGAACTGTGAAATGTTGTTTTAGAGAACATAATGCATAAGATGTGCAATGAAACGAGTTTTCCCATTTACTATGTGTTAAAAATCATAACATAGAATCAAATCATATAAAACCACAGAAAATGGGTAAAAAATTCATGTTTCTGTGTTGATTCAAACATGATCTTGACTCCCACGTAGAAATGATTTATGATTTTCAATTTTGTGAAATCGCGATGCAGCAACATTTCAATTGCACTCTTGAAGAAGCAATAATGTGCGCCTACATAAATATTGCTGCGACATATTTTATTTCGGAATGATTTTTTTTTTATCAAATATCGAACACATACGATCGAATGTTACAGGCAGAGTATTTATACCTTTTGCTCTGCCAGTATATCGTTGCATCCGAAGAACAATAGCTGAAGAATATAATAAAGGCGCATCGGAAGATTAATGGCATTTTGCTTTGCGCCGCGATATGTGCGTATTTTGGCTGTCGATTAATCGGGTGAGGGCCGCGACGGCAACATATCACTTTGTTTCACATTTACACACTCTTGTCGTTACAGGACGCAATATGTCGCGCATTGTGTGTATCAAAACCATTTAACCGGAGATATATTATTCAAAAGGGCAATATTGCTGAGTGGTAAATTTTACAGGTCCCAATAGAACGGCTCTATAACTCATTCAGGTTCATCTTATCTGCCGCACTGGATACACATCACATGTGTGTATACATATAAAGATATTACATGCATACAGATATATAAATTCACAGCGCAGCATCCATTTTGTTGGTTTCACTTTTGTTTATGTCATCACTCCCCATTCCAAATAAAGCTCACTCACAATTCACATATATCAGCGTATATACATATATGGAGTGCCAGCTTTCCGGCCCACAGTGTGTTCCACACCAACATATGTAGTTTACACTAAATTCCCCGGTGGTGTTTTAATGATAATTTCGGCAATAGAGCGTTAGCCGTATCATCAGTCACTGTGCAAACGCTATGTCAATTGTATTTTTCATACTTAAATGCTAATAAGTCATGAGCACTTCTGGCTGTCAATGTACAGACGACAAGTATTCTAGTTATAGATTTCTATAAACGGTATTGTGAATAAAAAGAAAGGCAACGTATTGCGATTCCATTACCCCATCTCCAAACACTTTATGCTGTCAAAAGCACACAAACGTGCACTGCCATTGAAAATGGGTTATGTCCATGGCGCATGGCGTGTACTTTTTGTGTAATCTTGTAATGTATAAAATGTGATTTAAGTTTCCATAAATGATATTACATTGCTCACAAGGATGTGCCCATCCTGCGTCAACTTATGTCAATATTAAATGCAAACATTTTATAAAGAAGAGTGCACACCCACATGCACATTGCACATGCATTAAGAACAAAGCGAAGCGGAAGCTGCAGCATTTTTTTATTTTATTTCAAAGCGTCTTTGTTACTTCTTGTGGAAGTTGTTTGTGTATGTGCACATAAGTATGTAAATTGTACATTTACACAATTTCAGGCCATTTCCAACGCCACCACCATAACCTCTCCATCATTATGCTCACCTCCTCTATTTATCTTCTTCTGTAAACATTAACACGAGCATACGTATGTTTATGTTTTCTGTTATCCAATATTGTAAGCGAAAATTGCTTAAAACATTGAACATAATATATGTGCATACAAATCCAACGTGAAAAACATACGCTAAACAGTAAAAAGTTGTATTTTTTGCGAAACGAAGCTCAATAAAGGATTGAAAAAGTGCTATATCAATAATCTTTCTTAGTACTTAATATTTAAAATGAGGGACGAGTTGTGTCTTAAAAAAATATATATAACTTTGAGCAAAAGTTGATAAAATCAATTGTTCTGAAAAGGCTCTTCTTCCTTGAATGTGATTAAAGCGTTTATATGGTACTTTCATGGTACGAGATAATTTTTTAATGTGTTTAAAACATAATAAGACATTGTTTTTAGT
>JANSTS010000005.1:319051-349920 GCA_026546915.1 Sylvicola fuscatus
ATTTGGAAGACAATTTTCTGTGTCACTAACTTTCATATTATATAAGATCATACATGGACAATTAATATAACAGGATATATTTGTAATGACATCATCATGTCTCATTTATTTTTACTTAATGAAAATTATGATCCAAATATTAACAAATATTAAACGCATAAATTGAGCACATAATGCAATGTCAGTTATTTTGCAGCATTAGCATTGGGGCAAGAACATACGAGCTACTTTTTGATTTATGACATGTAATGATTATGCGTATATCCTTTTGCGATTTTTTTAAATGTTCAAGCCATTTTTTATGTTTAAAGTAGTAGCGGTGGAAAATTAGGCAATTTTAAATCCCAACAAAAAAAATTGTTAATCTTATTTTTCTGATTCAACATTGAAACTGAATATTGTTAAGGCTTCCAGTATTCACATAATTCACAATTACATGTAAATTATCATATAGCATGTATAATTATAATTATTCCGGTTGTACTGAATTAATATACATTTACATATTACACGTTCTATTTTTTGAAACTAAAATAATTATTTTTCAACATAAAATGAGTCATTATTTGATTGCCTTTCATGTGTTCACAAACAACTATTTCGGATTTCATTATTGATTACATATACCATCATGGTTACAATGCCCTTTTCAATCCCTTTCACGATTTCATTCCGCTGGGACAAGATAAGTTCAGAACGAACCACGCAACTTCACTGATTAAGATTTATTAATCTTTAGTTGGCAGGAGTTTTTGTGATACTTGTCATTTCTCGTGGAATGACGAACATAAAACAATGGCCAAATAAGATGTTTGTTGTATCTTGGTAAAAGAAATGCTCGCTTGAAGGTGTACATACTTAAGACATTATGTGTAATGTTAATTTATGTATATGCTAACCTTTTCTTTATACCATTGGTTTTAATATATTTTCATTTAGCTTTTTAATTGATCACTTTGATAATTAATCCGTGGTTGTGTTACAAGAAAAATGCTAATTGATGGCGTCCTATTAAAATAATTATCAAATTTCACAGACCAGCTACTTAGCACTAATAAAATTTTGATACCACAAAACTCACGCGTTATATGTATATTACATATTAAATTGGCGCAAATATGTATGTAGTAAATAGGCCAGGCAGTAGTTTCGATTATATTCGCGGATTAATATATTACATTCGTTTACATAATTTTGTTATGTATGCAGAAAATATACGCATTATCGCTTTGATAAATACATATTTTCATACACTCGTAGAGCGGAAAAATGTTGATCAGCAATTTTTAATCAAATCAAATGTGTGTGTAATGTTATTATGCTAAATAAATTGCTTTATTTGCGTTATTTCCTAAATACCGCCGCTAATTACTAAAGTGCATAAATGAATAATAAATGTCAGCAATGAGGATAAGCAAAGGGAGTGAACATTCAACTTGCATTGGTTTTTTTTTTTTTAAGACTCACATTTTAAATAATATTTTAGCCGAATTCGTTGTAACCAAATATGAGAGATTGAATAAAAAAAGTTTCACTCTGTTTTCAGACATTGATTTCTTTTTTCTGCTTTCTAGCATAAAAAATCTTTTGTTCAGGCCCAAGCTAATTAAAGTAGATATCCTTTTTTTTAAATGAATTTCTTTATTTGCGATGAATGCTCAGTGACAGTAAATGTTTATGCTCTTCGTAAAAATGGACAGAAACAGCTTAAGTATCAATTAATATTGCTAGAATAGGAAAAGGGTCGATCTTTTAAGCTGATTAAGCTTTATATCATTGAACTTTTGCATGAAAAGTTTATGTGTTACCAACAAAAGCTTATTTATACGGATTATAAAGCGCAAAGAGCGCTCATAACGCAGAACTTAAAATACGTATTTAATTAAATTATATACAATATATAAAGTAATAAGTGTTTATATTATTAGATGAACTCTCGAGATGAACCAGAGAAAACCTACAAAGTTGCGTTGCCTGACAACAATTATGCCACCGTTTATTTGCGTGATGCCATGTCGGTGGAGGAGTTCCTGGCAAGTGCGTGTGCTCGCAAGAATATAAACCCCATGGAGCACTTTGTGCGTGTTAAGAAGCGCCGTGATATGGAGGATCATAACTACTTTGTGCCACACCGGAACGACCTGATTGAATCATATGTATGTATATCGCTTTTATAAACATCGCTGAACATAAGACATGCGGCAAATTTACAGGAATTATGTCGCATTAAATAGTGTACTTGATTCTCGTTTAATAGATCCCACGCGCTGGGAATTACGTGGCAATGTCATCATTGGTATCTCTTTAACTTGAGGTCATATCGACAAACTTCTGTTTAAAGCAATGTTTTTGGGCTTAATTTTCCCTTTTTTTCGTTGGAATTTTTAACTAAAAATGTCATATTGTTGCAAATGGATTTAAATGAAGTTCTTGATTTAAATCGCGAAATCTCTAGCTTAAAAAATCAACAACCATTCACTATACCAATTTTGAAATTGAAAAAGTGTGCACAAGGGCTGGTGATTGGCTATTACTCTCATATGGACGGGTAGATGGTCTCAGTTTGCTGTTTGTATATTACAAAAAAAGGTTTCACAAAAGCTCACTGCATATACACTATATGTACAAAGGTCAGGAGTGTCAAAATGGATATGTACCTGATACCGTTTGATCCTATCAAAAGTCACGCAGGCGAAAATCGGCTCTACGTAGAACCAATCATAAAACAAACATAGTCATATTCATATGTGTACATGCACATTGGCCACTTATAGACACAGCTTCTCGTGTGCATAGACTAGCTTTGATACGGTCATTTGTTTTAGATTGTATTTTTCCTAACTTTCATTTTGTCCATGTACCTACCGGTGTGATGGTGTGCTGACCCTATCAGTTTTGCTTCCGAATTAATTGACAGATGAGCCGCATCTTTATGTTAGGACTTTTCGCATAAATGAATTGCCCATTCAGCATTTTTTGCCTTTATTTTAACGACAGCATCACAGACGGTCCCGAGACTCACTTCACTATTTAAATGATTTCATTTAATATTAAAGCTCATTTTCACATTCAATTTTCTACCTCTGTTAGGGCTGACAGTTAAAGTGGGTGGGCGTACGCGGATGGGCTGTATAATTGTACACTTGTTTTTTTTTTACACCCCTCCGGCTTTACTGTACACCACCGCTCGTCACCCTGCAGAATTTGCAACGGTAAGCGAGCTATATCGCACCTATGTCATATTTTAACTCAATGAAACGTCAACGTTGAGTGAAAATTGAATTTTCAGCCAATTCTCGCTGGAATTTCATGTCTGGCAAAATCAATTGCCGACCCAGGGATTGAAATGCATGTGATTTTGGTGTTTCATATACACTATGGTATTTTCGTGCAATGGTAATTGTTTTTTGATATGCAAAATCTTTGAAACTTTTTTTTTTCCATTAAAACATTAATAGTTAAAATCCAATTTTGTTATTATTATATCAATATTAAGTTGGAAAATTGGATCTTTGGTTACTCACATTTCGTTCTGAACATTCAATACTTATTTATAGTTACAATAAACAGTTGGAAAACAAATATAATTTTATTGTCATTTCATTCATGCGAATGCTGAAAGACAATAGCACTAAATCCTATAATCCCGCCCGGACTTTCTATGAGACGACTATCATATTTTGTATATATCAATTACCAGCAGCCAAAATAAAATATTATTGTTATTATTGTTTTACTATTTGTGGATGACCCAAATTCCAGTATCTGACAAATACCAATCGCCATGACTTTTGCTTCATATTCAGTATAATACACCCCATTCCTCATAATAAGTGCGTATATAAAAACACATTGACCAGCTATCAACTCCCATTCGTCGCACACATGAGCATGTACACGCTGTAAGTTACATATTATTCGGATAATGTACATATATTCTTTTGGGATCACATGTCACAGTAATATCGCACTAATATATTCGATATTGTATAAGTTCATCGCCTGGATAATACATATGAATTTTATGCTGATGCTATAGTTCAATAGCAAATTAATAATACGATCATAAATAAAAAAAATTAACCATAAAAAATACAAAATAGCAAGTGCATACAATTTCGACAGTTGTGGCTTTTGTCGTTTGTACTTGTGGAATAATAACCATCCAATTAGGAAGTCGCTAATTGCAATCGAAAATTTGTGTGTTACCTCAATTTCCATGTTTTTGTTAACAAATATTGAAAAGGCCAAATGCAATACCGACGAAGTTTACCGCATTGTTATTGACAATTTTTTAAAACTATTTATTTACAAATATAATAAATGTGTAATAGTGTAAAGAAAATTAATATTACCAATTATTCCTTATTTCATTTTACACTTTAAGTTTATTATGCTAAAGAATCTCAGCTCAAAATTTATACAAAAAGAAGTTGTTTCAAGAGGGTGCGAAAAAAAGATACAAGATGAAGCAATATTATTTTTCACATTAAATTAAAATCAATAAAACGATAAAAGCAATGCTATAACATTGATATTGTCACAATGAGCTTTACACGGTTTTCTTGGTATTGATAGCAGCAATTAAAAAAGCATACTTGTCTGCGTTTAATTTTAGGTGGAATCTATATACATACTTGTTAAAGCACCAAGATTTATTTTCCTCGCGTTTTTTGTTCCATTTTCCTTGTTTGGGTTGTTCTATTTCTACATATTCCGAACAAAGGCATTTCGATTAATATTGTTGTGTGTCTGACAAATATATACTCTATATACTCGTATATAACAAGAAAGTGTCATCAAATCGTTGCTTTAAGGGATTTGTTTTATATTTCACATACGCAAATCAAACCTTAAGAACTGTCCTTTTTTATTTATTACAGTTTATAAGCAAATACAATAACAAAATTTTCAAGTACATTTGTGTCTCTCTGTCAAGTTTGTTTGAATGTATTTGATTTCTCAAAATACTTGTAAAAGGTTATTTTTAATCATTGCTTAGATAAAGAAGACTATATGCTAAAAAAGGTTCCTCACATAAGACTACAAGCATGTGCTTTAAAAGTCAAGAGGTCCACAGCAATAATTCACAAATTAAAAGTCTTTCGAGGTGTTTCAAAACTTTCAAATGTTCATAATTGTTTTCTTATGTCGTTTTCTTTACAGTTGCATACACATGAAGTGGTTGAGGTTTGCGCTAAAATTCTATATCAAGTGGAATTGCAACGAACTACCCTCGAGCAAATGTGGGGATTCTCTGTGGAGGCTGAGTTAATTGAAAACGCCGACCGCCAGGACGAATTATGCTGCTATGTGAGTCGCGTCGAGGATAAGAGCGTTGCTATGCAAAATGGTAAGCAATTTCCAAAAATTCATTTCATGTGTGCCGTCATTGAATCCCATAACCGCTTATTTTTATTTGGAAAATTTAGTTTTGTGTTTTTTATTTACTCTACTATACTTTTGTTTGTTATTCCCCCTAAAAGTTTTCTTCTATGCATTTATCCATTGGTTCAAATTAACACAAAAACGTTTCTGAGCAACAACAAAAACACCACGATAATCAATCAGAACTCGATTTAAATAAATAAATGAAAAATTGTCATCCATACACGATTCAAAATTAATTGTTATGTGTACAAAAATCATACAATTGTACACCCAACTTTTAAGTATTGCTACAATTTCATGGCGCAATTTGTATTTGATCAAACTGATTTTTTTTTGTAATCTCTGTTATGCAAATAATGCATTTTAAATTGTACACCGATTTTTCACAGAAAATGTGCATAAGTAAAATTCCAAACTGAATCACAAAAAAAAATGTTATAAAAATGTAGTCATGAAACGATTTTAAAGCATTCATTTAGTCAAAAGTACTCAAGTCATTCCTGATTACAGGACTATGAAAATTATAAGGAGTCTGTCCCATAAGCTTAATTAAAAAAATGAATAAAAAATGCTTTACTACTAAAATTTCACTTGAAAATTGATTAGCTGTAAGGAAATGGGCCACTCCCACAGCATTTATATGGGATAATGAAAATTAGAATTATTGCAACATTACTAAATATGTACTTCAACGGTTAACACAGATCCAATAAACCACGAGCATTAAAAAGGGCATGAAACCACAGTGCCATCGTTTGACAAAGCAACATTTTTATTGAATATTTATGCACCCTTGCTCCAATTTCAGTATACTTATTATGGCATTTAAAAATTCCGAGTTTCACCCCCTGGTCGACACCGAGCCCTAAATCACAGCCAAATTGATACTCTCAACTAAAATATTATTATAATATGCTCCTGGACGTTTTCCACCATATTTTATGTCACCCCTGAGCATAATAAAAAGAAGCTTGGTACTAAGAAGTGTACACATACCAAAAACATGAGCAGAGTCCAAACATTTCAGTACCCTCACGCTGTTTACCCGTATATCTGTATAACGATCATTGCGATGGGGGCAAAAGAACACTGAGGTATAAAGACAAAGATGGCAAAAATTAACCAGGGCAGAAATACACTGACTGTATAAAGTTTGTACACCTAAGCGATCTTTTCTTCTCCTTTTGAATGGCAATTCAACAAAGACTGATTGTGTTTGTAACCTTATTTGGCCGATGCTGCTCTAACCTCATGGAAGCCACATTATTTAGCACTCCTTCGCACATTCCCCACGTTTTTCTTCACGTTCTTTGCTGTACGTCAGCTTGTTTCTTTTGCCATGTGCATGTGTATATGTTTTCGCAGAGAATAACATGACTCGTAAATTTGTCACGTATTCGTCCTGTATGCAAATTTTGAACCCATATTACATTGTGAATTTTAATGCGGTTGAGATCGACTGAAAAATGGCCATCTTTTTTATTCTCACTGTTTGTATGTGCATTGTGCACGCAGTTTTCTTCCGACATCAATAATATTCTAATTTTGTTGAACATATCAAAATGAAGGCTGACAGTCACTTTTGTCGCAAACGTAACGTGTTCTTTCCCTTATCAGGCCCCATCGCTTTTAATTATTTTAAGAGATGAATTAATGCGAACATTTCAGCCAGCTAAAATCTCCAGATGAAAGATGAAACACATAAAAGTTAAAGTTAAATTAAACTTGTTAGACCTTACAGCATATCAGTTCACTCGCATTCCCTATATCTGTTTCTTCTTTGTTTCTGTCAAAAGTTATTCGCAATGAGGCAGAGCTTTTATCATTTTGCTTCTTTAAATCTATAAAGAAACGTGACATGCTTATAAGTTATAACGTATGTGACTCGATACATCACAAAATAGCGTTGAGCGTGTACACAGTTTCACTATACTTCAATAACAGAAATTCAATTAATGATACTTTTTGCTTTGTTGGTAAATGATATCGATGATTTACAAATGCCCATACAAATTGAAGCCATTTAAAGTGCTGGAGAATTAATGAATGTGCGAGTTTTTAAAACTCCAAAATGAACCAATTCATAACATTGCAATCACCAATTGCACCTTACTTATTTTGCTACCATCTGTTTCTCATTATCGCAAATGCCATCCCCATCCACTCAACCATCCGCTGAAATGACGGCGACATCAACACCAACTAAATAAAGGAATAATAAAAGGTGACGAAATAATGGTCATCAATGGCGCTATTGTATCCGATCTGGACATGATGTACTTGGAGAGTGTTCTCCAGGAAGAGCAGGCCCTATGCATGATGATGAGGTAATATTATTAGTCATAAATTTTTTATGTAAAGCATGTGTTATATTATACCACTTAAAGACGTTATATGCAGTCAACAGCTCACATACGTAGGGACTTTTTTTTTGTTATATTTTTAAAATGTATGACATTTCTGGTTCCACTATTCATATTAGTAACACAACTTAACAGTATTAAGTTTTCCCGGAAAATCGTTTGATCTGCCATTTGCAGCTCACATACGCAAGTTCAGCTTTTTATTTGTCGTACCAATTTACACATTCTTAAACGTAATTAATTTTACAAATATAATTAGTTTCCCCCCTTGAAGTGGGCGTCTTCTCGTATATTGTATGCACGTTCACATTATTACAGGTATTAATGGTAATTGCAATAAATTTTGAAAAGCCAACAAAGGCAAATTGAAATTAATTGCATGGGAGCTTTTAGATTGCCATCACAATGGGATGGCGGGATGAAGATGAGTATTCAAACAAAATGCGCTTCAAAGGAAGTAGGATTAATCTTTTGTGTATTGAAGTAATAAAAATCCAACGAAAAAGTTAACATTGAAAAGCTGTGCTTTTTTTTTCCCTGTATGTTGGCATCACCCTCGACATTTAGTGTAGCAGTCAAAAGAAGCAAGCCGATTATTGTTAGGAAATTAAGGGAAAAGCAGTGAGTAAATGAAATGAATTAGTCAAAATGAGGCGTCTCCTGGAACATAAAATTAGCTATGAGGGCCGACACTGCGGCCGTGTTATACTCTGCAATTTTTGTATACAAGCATAGAAATGCCCACATACAAAGAGGCGGCCTAAACGAGCACGGAAAAAAATGAGTCGCCCCGTTAAGAGAAACATCTAATTATGTTGAAGGTACAAATTAGTTGTAAAATCCAATTACCACATATTTTGGACTCATCTCCTTCAATCCACCATATACAATGTACGCTGGCACTTTTTGCTGCCAGCTCGTCCGCTTCAAACTAACGCCCGCAGTGAACGAAATGGTCATTTCACGTTTCACTAATTTACCCCCACCCCCCAACCACCCAGCGCCCCCAGTGCCAAGCTGCTCCTCCACACATCGACATCATCGCGTTGCGTCATTACCATCGCGCTTTTTGGCTGCCACACATAGTTTGCGTGAAGAGAAAAAGCTCCGACCATACAACATGGTTGCACAATATAATCTTTTTGTTAAAGTTGGCCCCCTTGCATGGCCAAATGCGTCCATATGCACATGAATGTATGTTGTATGCTGTTTAATCTTCCATTGTCTGTGTGCTACATGTGTGGAAGCTGGCGTTTTTTTTTTGTTGCATTTTCTGCCAACCTCATGCATGCATTTATATGCATCACAGCAAGCGCACGTATGTGTCGATAAAAACGCCTGTGCAAAATCAACCCAGTTTCAACTATAATCTCTTCTGCATAACTAAGTATCAACGCAATACAAACAAACACATGGTCATTGATACAACCGACAGTCCACTATATTCGGGTGCAGTTGGGCTGCAATCCACCCTAACAATCTGCATACGAGGTATATGCGAGCAAAACTGCACATCCTATGAGCGTCGCCTTGACTTCGTCAGTATTTCGGATAATATACCAATCCCAGACCAATGCACAACATATCTATATATGTAGACAAATATTGCTTTTTGCCTCAGTTTAATTCCGGGAATAATAAAGCTTCATCTCGTCACACCAGAATCGTACTCGTTAATCTGCAATCATGCGCCGGTTTCGAAAATTTCAGTTCTTGGAAATCGAGCCAGTTTTTATTACAACAGCAATTGAAAATGAAAACTGCACAGCAAATAAACAAAGAGAATCTAATCAATGGGCTGTTTTAATGATCAGAGAACAATCGATATAGAAATAGACACCAAAAGGGATATTTGAATATTTCTACACCAAATATAAGTTGGGATTTTAATTACAAACCTATAAGTTGAGCTCTCTAAAGATACCCTAGACGATTTTATGAACTGATTACATTTTAATGTGGGTTGATCGAATTTATGTAGGATTCTGTAATATTTAAACTTTATTGGAAAATGTTTAGGAATAATCAATTTAACTTTCTCAGTTGTCGACAAACTAACAAACATTTTCAAGAATTATTTATAATTTCCAGTCCTTATATTTATGATTTTTTTCACGTTGAACTAGCCTTTAATACATCTCCAAAATGCGACATTAGACAATTCATAAGATACGCTGACTGTGATGATGTGTTAAGAATAAATTAGAATCCATATTGTACATCATGCGTCTCAACGCTTTTACATAACTATATTAATTTGGAGTATCTGTCGTTTGTCCGTTTCCCCCAAAACAACATATTTCTCGATGTACCAACATCGTACACAGGCTGGCTGACAGTGCATTAGGCTTTCACAAGATTTAAGTTTACGTGCGCTTTATTTATTGTAAACACATTTACATAATCGTAAACATCATCATCATTATCATAAATTACGCTTAATTCCATGTTGCTGCTATTTCCAGGTCATCGCGAACTGAGCCCCCCGATCTAGTTGGAATAATGCGCGTCACCGATGATATGATTGAGTCGCTGGTGTGCCCACCACCCCCATCTGATCCGCCTGTAATGAGCGAAGAAATGATATCTGGCTTAATTGTACCAGCCCCTGGATGGAGTAAGTTTTCTTTTTTCTTTTTGTCATTAGTTGTCTGTGTCACCACAAAAAAAAAAACAGAAATATATATCGTTTGAGTCTCAATTTTGCAAGAGCTTTAAAGCTCGACTCATGTAAATAATGCACAATGGAGTCTGTATACTCCAATCATAATATAATGATTACATATACTAGCACAAATATGTTTTTTACTATGACACATCATATATTTTATTCTATTATTATTATAAGTAAATAATCAGCGGTTATATGATAATAATTATGTCATTTCCATTACTACTAGTCAAAGACTCGTATTCACCAGATGCCGAAAGCTCTCCAGCGCCATCGTCAGCGGAACCACAAGCAGCATTGCACCTGCAACCGAAAGGCCAAACATCACGTACCAGCAGCTTTGAGATCGAGAATCTTTTGAAGACAGCAGAACAGGTTTGTTAGATTCTCCAGAATTCATGTCATGTCAATTTTGCATTTTTTATGTTTATTATAGTTATATGCATTTCCAAAATTATTATTAATGTAATTACTTAATTCAACTAGTGGTTAAGGCATTTTCGGATTTATATATCCACATAAAAGGATGCGACACATACAACCCAATTATGTCAGATTATATTACAGACATTGTCTCCTATATATTTTTGAAACATTTTCACTTTGGGCTATTTGCCATGTTCTAAAAGCAAGCATGTCATTTAATTTAATTTGACAATTGGATACTTATGTCATATGTGATTTATGTTATTTCACATACATGAATTTTCAAAAATATGTTATTAAAATTACAATTATACTTTTTCATAATTTCATACATTAATTATATGAATTCAAATTATATTAAATTATTGTTGCATGGAACTTCACATTATACGCAAGAATAACAATTATTTCCAAATTGAAAAATTATTCACAATGCTTAACAATCTTTATTAAAGAATCCATATTCCGATAATAATTATCACAGTTGAACAAATCTTACCCTTTGCATATTTGTGTGGAAATTTGTCAAAGCCTGAAACTTTTTTATTTTTTGTTGGTTCTCAGTTTTCTACATATTGTTAAGCAGTATTGTCCTGTTTGTGCACAAATGCATGTAGATGTATTCATTAGCATCTTTGTGGGTTATTTCCAGGTCACAGGTTTTTGTCGATCTCCACAGGAAACACGGAAGTCCAGTCCAACCGGCTCGGTAGCGTCATCTGTCTCCAATGCGATGCTTACACCCTCTCGGCAGCTTACTGATGCCGAAAAATTGCGCAAAGTCATCCTGGAATTAGTCGACACCGAGAGGGCATACGTTAAGGTAAGCAATTCCACTGGATGTGGCAACAACAATATAGACTCAACAGTCGACCTGGTATCATACACACTCACAC
This sequence comes from Sylvicola fuscatus, assembly GCA_026546915.1. NCBI lineage: Eukaryota > Metazoa > Arthropoda > Insecta > Diptera > Anisopodidae > Sylvicola > Sylvicola fuscatus. The sequence continues at coordinate 330,799 of JANSTS010000005.1, forward strand.
ACACTCACACACTCACACAAAGCACAACATATATATTTCCTAAATCTTATGTCAATAATAAATTACTCCCAATTCACATCCATTCAAATTTCATGTCACATAAATACAACTGAACGACCCTCGCCAATTTCTGAATAAACACAATGGCCAATTGATTGAATTTGTATCAATTTTGTAGTCGGGATAAACCGAACCAATTCCCTTCTCTAGCCACCATTAACTTCCTCATTCCTTTATTGTTGTTTCACGCAACATTGATTGTTCTCTTCATGAACCTTATATGAAACCTTTTCAGTAAAGCATTTAGATAATTTGATGGATGTGATTGTGGTGCTGGATTTTGGTATTTGAGGAAACAGTTGTTTTAGATCTTTTCAACGTTTTGCATTTAAAAAATGAATGTGACAAATTACACGTGAGACGCGATTTTTGGAAGTCTTTTGTTAAGTAGTCATATTTAATTGTCATGAAATCAAAAACAATGGAACGAATTCTTTCGCATAAACTGAATATTTATTTATGTTAACCACACCGATTGCATATGTTTTTCAAACCAACAAACAAAATCGCGCAATTGCATCGCATTGCAGTTTAACTGACACAATTAATTACAACGACAGCGTCTCTCGTCGAATCCAATTTGATGTCTCTGAAAATTGCATCGAGTAGAAAATGTTATATTGTTGTATTTTTGGTTATTTTCTGTTTCAAAAAAAATAACGAAATTACCTTCTACCCTTGTAGCAATGCGACGTTGCGACAAAATCATATGATTATGTTAATCCGATAAAATTTGAATACGAACGCTGAAATTGATAAATATTTAATTTGTTGATTCAGAAAATTGAAGAACATGCATTTATATAATGTCAAATTTAACATGTACTTTTAGCGAACAACATTAAATCAATTTTCATGAACTACATATGTTGCATTTGTAAAGAAAAGATAAGGATCCTACAGCAATCGTACAGGTTTCTAGAGTTCAACGATATTAAACGTATATTAATGCCTGAAATTGCCCATAACTCATATTGATTCATTGAATTTCGTTGAGCGTTGGGTTAACAATGCTAAGTACATTGAATTCACAATTACTCGTATGTTTGAATTCGATAAAAAACCCATTTTTTTATTGTTGTGGCTATTGTACAAAAATCTATATTTTACTTTAATCGTTTTCGCAAAGGTAAAAATATATAATATTTGATTCGGCCCCCACGATAAAGCTCTTCTGTATAGAAAAAAAGTAGAACGTTTTTTGCAACAATTGTTAATATTTATAGTGCTCAGTGGAAAGTACATTTAAAAGCTTGTTATTGTATTGTTAAGTTGAGTGGCTCACCCTCCACTTCTCTGACGTTTTAAATGGTGCTTTTCACCATTCAATGTTACATATGTATTTCAATGGCTTGCAAATTAACATCAGCAAGGTGCTTCGCGCGATACACAACATACAAAACTCATAATGAAGCCAAACAAGATGTTTTCAGATCCTAAAATTGTATTTTGCAGTAACGATATGAATCACACATTGCGGCCGACTTTTATTTAATGTAATTGCTAAAATTCTTTGCTTAAACATAATATTTAGTCACATTTTTAACGAGAATTGACTAGAATGTGAAAGTAAAGACTTTTTTTTTGTGTGTCAACATTCAATGCAAGTAAAACATTTTTTGCGTGAAATGGCTTTAATAGCAACTTTACAAGCTTTAAGATACATAGTCAAACAAGGAAGAATACACAATTATATGTAAAAAGTATATGTACAATACAATACATGTTCGCCATATAAATGCATTCATCTCAGCGACAGGCACTGATAATATGCACATAAAAGTTGCAGCTTTTCAACGTTCACACATACATAACATACATTGGTTTTAATGGGTTGTATTTTCCTGTAAAGCATTTGAATAACCTACTGGAGCACTATTTGGAGCCATTGAAACGTGAAACGTTTCTATCGAATGCGGAAATAAATGCACTATTTGGCAACATACAGGAGATTGTGACATTTCAACGACAGTTCTTGCAGAATCTCGAGGAAGCTTTAGATTTGGAGCCAGATTTCCACAAATTCGACCATTCAAGTCAATTCAAGGTAAGTTTTCATTGAATATGTGAATACATGAGTTGTACACATTCACCAATCATGGCCATTGAACTGTATTAAATATATAAACCTATGAGCTCTATGGTGAAAATTGGCTTTTAGAAACACCTCTTTTCATCTCAAAAGTTACTAGTCTGAAGTGACTGAACAGCACAATTATTTTGGACAGTGGACTCAAATCAAGTTAAATGTAATTTTCTGTAAATGTAAATTTTTAATATAAATGCTGATATAATATTTGCATCAATTTTGTAAGTAAATATCAACATTAAAGTGGTTGTGCTTTAATATAAAATAAGCAGTGATCTTAAGTAAAAATACAGAACACAACTATTTGGATAGCTCTTACAGATACAGTCACAGTGTTTTGATAAAATATATTTAAAATTAAATGTAAACATTAATTTTCTTAAATTACATCCACAGAACGTGCTGTTTTCAATTGGTTCGGCCTTTTTGTATTATGTAAATCACTTCAAGCTTTATTCATCATTCTGTGCCAGCCACAGCAAAGCGCAAAAAGTACTACATCCAAGTAAGTAAAATACAATACTTTTATAAATGCAGCAGTTTTTTCATTTTGTTTGTTTTTAAATGTTCTTTCTTCACCTGTCGTATCTTCAAGGCAAATTGAATTACATATTTTCCATTCTTGATGCCAAGTTACATCGATAATGTAAAGGATTTGCTCTTAAACGGAATCATTAATGATATTTTAAATTCTTTATTTCTCCGTATAAGCAACGTCTATAAATAAAATGGTAATAGTTGTCGTTTCGTGAAATGTCTTTAAATAACGTAAATGTAGCTCTTGAAAGCATTTTTTTTTTGCCCACTTAAAAAAACATATTTTTGTTGAACTTCTACTTGACACAAATGGTCGCTTCGACCAATGTGACTCTTAAAAGCAACAATTAAACATTTGTACCAATTTAAAAACATAATTATAGTTTTGAACAGTTTTTTTCGGCATTACAACTGCTAAAACTAAAATATTGTTTGTTAAAATGTTATACAATATGTAAAAAAAATATCTTCTCTATATTTTAGATGAAGGCAATCAAGCACTACAAGAGTTCCTTGCATCCAGAAATCCAAAGCAACAACACAGCAGTACACTTGAGTCGTATTTGATAAAACCAATTCAGAGAATTCTCAAATATCCTCTACTACTACAGCAATTAAGAAATTTGACTGATCCTCGGGCAGAGGAGCATTTACATTTAGTTGGTAAGTCATCAGCGGTACACTTTGAGCAAATCCGGACAATAAAATTGATGCTATCATCTATATTCTATACGATTTTACAGAGGCCTTGAAGGGAATGGAGAAAGTGGCAGAGCACATCAATGAAATGCAACGAATTCACGAGGAGTATGGTGCAATTTTTGATCACTTGTTCAGGCAACACCAGAAGTCTTGTAAACAGCCCATTGACCTTAGTCCAGGTAGTCAGATATTTTATGTCAAAATAAGTGAAAAATCTTATTCTTGTTTCTAGGTGACCTTTTATATTACGGTGGTGTTGAGTGGCTTAACATCTCAGACTTTTTGGGCAAAATAAAGAAGGGCTTAGAATTGCACGCAATGTGTTTTGTGTTCAAGTCGGCGGTTGTGTTTTTATGTAAGGAGAGACTAAGACAGAAAAAGAAGTTGATGGTAAATATAATTTTTATTCATACAATATACTTAAAAGATTACATAAGTAAGCGACGCACTTAAAAAAAGCAATTAATATAAATGAGTGTCTTTTACAATTCTAGGGGGTCTCTAGTAAAAATGCTCCCAATGAAGTTGAAATAATTCGTTATCAAGTACTTATACCAGTCACTGAGGTGCAAGTACGAGCCTCCTCCGCTAAAGACATGGACTCCCACTTCCTGTGGGAGTTAATCCACTTACGCTCCCAGCTGCAACGTCGCTCTGAAAAGGTGTACGTACTATCAAACAGTACAGCCGACTTCCGCAATGCTTTCCTGAAGACGATTAGACAAATAATTCGTGAAAGTGTACGCAACATGTCTATTCCCATGAAAGGATTGGGCAGCATGGGCTCCGTGACAGGCTTGCCAGCACATTGCATGTCGGGCAGTTCGCAAACTCTAGAAAGACCTAAGCAACAAGTGAGAGCCACATTGACTGGGTTACACACAATTACTAGAGATAATTATGTTAATTCCGTGATTGCAGATAACTATCATGCAAGGCTCTCAAACACTGGGCAAAACCAAAAAACCAAAAACCGCGCAGCGCCACTCAGCAGGAAACATTGATTATGATAATTTACCAGGTAGCCAAGAAGCCGACGATCTCCCACCCCAAGCTCAGCCAGGTTTTAGAACTCGCAGCAAGACGGTCGGGGACTCAGCAGGTATGATTATATTTGCTTTAATAATTCACGTGATGCACCCTCTTATGTGACTGAATTAGTTTACTTTTACCCAGAGCCACCGAAACGCCAAATGGAGCCGGAAAAAATCGATCCTGGTACTAAATCAGAAGGTGAAGACGACTCACAGCATGGAACTATAAAAAAGACATTAGGGAAAACACCAAATCATTTAACTTTAAGGTAATTCAATTCAAACAGAGTGTGAATTTGTATTCTCTCTGACATGTGGAGTACTTAAGTGTAGCATCACAGCAGAATTTCTAATTGGCTTCTGATATACGTGAAATAATATAATAACTGTTTTATAAACATCACTCACAGTACAACATCAACATTATCAGTTGGAAGCACCGGAAGTCAAGCACGCCTGATCCAATCCTCACATCCTCCAGCCTCTTATCAGCCAGTGCTAATGAAAGATTTAGGTAAGCAACAATCACCTATACAGGATATTAGTGTTGTCAATTTATTCGAAAATGTCGCCGTTGGTGATGACGAACAAAAACATACCGATAACGTTATGGACAAACATTTAAGTGAACTTGAAGTTGAAAGCTTGAGCCAAACAGACACTTGTGATATTGCCAAGTATATGGCAAATTTAAAAGAAAAGCACATGGAATCTGAGCAACTAGATATAAGCAATCAAGTAAATAAAGAAAATGAATCGGAATCTAATGAAGTTCCTAACGATAAGGGAAAAGAAGAGTGTGACAAATTAGAATTAGATAGCGACGAAACGAACAGTAGTGACACTACACAAGAATCTGAGAATTCTAGTAACGTAATTATAGATAGAAAGGTAGATAAAATATTTAAGAGTGAAAAAGTCAAATCGGAGAAAACATCACCGCAAACACACACCATTGCTGAGTCCCAAGCTGCCACAACGCCAAAGAAGATTTTGAAGTCACCACGGTCCAGCATCCACTTGTCAAGCTCACCAGATCGCTCGAAATCAACTGGCAGCAGTCCAGTTAAGATAATCAAAGTTCGGTCACCACGAAATAGCGTTGACTCAGGTAAGCGTATTTCCATAAGTCGTGACGCATCACCGTACCGCAGTCCTGATCGCTCATCAGTCCGCCGGACGTCAAGTCCACGTCGTGGATCTGAGTTTGGCATTTTGAAGCCAGAACGTTGCCCAACGCCAGTCGGTGGTATTTTGAAGCACTCGCCAAGCCCAAGTCGAGCACGATCACCTGAACCGTACACCATTCGAAAGTCTCTGAGTCCTCACAGCAGCATCGACTCACGTTCGCCAGACAGATCACGAAGCTTGCCACGCGGAAGTATTGACTCGCGCTCACCAGATCGCAATGCACGATCATACCATCGAGACAATTTGACGCCAGGCAGCAGCTTCGATAGCCGAGCATCGGCAGCTAGCCTGGATATACCCAAATCGGTGCTTAAACAATCTCGCGGCTATGATTCGCGCTCGCCTGAATGCTGTCGGCGACGCAGCGCCAGTGCTCACAGTAGCTTTGAAACGTCACGCTCACCTGAGCCGTATTACAACTATTATCCTTACGAGGCACCACAACGTCCAACCGATAGGCAGGGTAAACGATTAAGTAAATCCCTGGAGCGATCTTCGTCACGCGAAAGTGACTACACTCGCTATGGCACGCCAGATCGAATCTATCGCATAGGTCCGGTTAAGTCAATGTCAGCGGAAAATGCATTCCAAAAGTACGCGGCCGAGATGAATCATTCCACTGAGTCACTGGGCAGACAAATGGAACAGCAGCCGACATGCGTCGAGTGTTTGTACCAACGGAAACCATCCTAGCATAAAGCCCGCGTGCGACAAAGTCGTACGCGGAAGAAACTACCACGCGGCATGATACAATCGACTTCAAGCAGCTTCGAACGGGACGGCGAATATAAGCAAGGCTGCGTCGACTGCAACGATTACTACGAAATTCATGTCTAAGATTAATCACAATGAAGAAATACTCGTATGCATTTCAAACATACACAGATCAACATATATCTATATTGCTTAGTAAAAAACATAATTAATTAGAAAAATTTAAAACAGAAAGTATATAAAAATATATATTTCGAAAAACTTATTTTGTAAATGCATGTTTAGGTTCATTAATAATATTTTTTATAAACATTTAATATTTTCAAAGAAAACATTATTTATTTAAACTACATTACCTTTAAAAACATCTATCTTGTGTCAAAGGCATCTAAAATCAAAGAAGACGCTTTAAGTATAAAATTGCAAAAGTCTATAAATGTTCAGTTACATCTTTAGTAGATTTTAAAGTTTTCGCCAAAATTATTTATTTTTATAGCAATAACTGCGACAAACATATTTAGCTAAATATTTAAACCCAAATTAAGTATGCAAATATTAAAACAGTCATATTTTGCAAATACATTTAATATGAACGGGGGATAGGTTCAACGGAATTTTCAATTTCGCGATTCATAAGCCGTTCCCTTTTCGTAACAACAAATTTTGTAAGAACAAAATTTAACGTATAACTAAACAGATGACAAAGATTACTTATCTTTTGAGGAATAAATGTGATGAAAAGCAATCAAAAACATTAAGATAAGTTTTTAAATGCCATCATATCCACATGTAGCCGTAGAATTGTGGTTGCAAAAGAAAAACGCTCTATTTAATGAAATACAAATTTAAGTGATTTACTATAATTAATGTACAAGTGTGCGTATACCATTTAATGACAAATGTATTTTTAAATGAAACTATTGCTCAAATAGTGAAATCGCATTTAATACGTGTTGAATTATTTTATATTAAAAACTATTTTTAGTGGCGTTGCAAATTATTATTATTCACAATTAATTACACATATAAATAACTAAAATCTTTACAGTTAAGTAATTTATTATATAAATTGTTTTAATATTGATTAAAATGTTTAAATTAAAATGGTGCTAAATTTAATGGGCAAACAACTGAAGAATTAAGCGAGAGTATCAACATCGACGTTAAAACGTTACCAATCATCAAAGATGGAGAATATAAAAATGATTCTTTAATAATGAATAATTATATTTCCATTCGATACGGCTCTTAAGACAAGATTGAGCATACCTATATCGCCCGCAAAAGAGAGAAAACCTTATAAATAATTAATAACTACCAAGGAAAAGCTAATCAGTCAGGGGGTGTTTTCTGTGTTAGTTATGTAATTATATTTGGGGGGTAGCAATTTGTTAATGGCCACCCAGAATATAATTTAATAGTCGGCAATATATTGAACAATAATTACCGTTCGATTGCCATAATTAAAGCACAAACAACATGACAAACAGGATTGCGACGAATCAAATGAAATTATCCGTGCTATCTGTCTAACAAAGTATAATTAATGTATATAAACAAAAATTTGCGCAACATAAACACACATGACACAACTATGTTTAGTTAATCACACAAATTGAATGGGAATTCTAGCAGAGTCACAAACGAATGGAAAAATAACTAGCAAACTTCACAAGACGATCTTCCAGATAATGTAAAACTATTCTTAAATTATGTTTAATTATTATTAAATAATAAGTTATGTATACACTTAAGATTTGTAATTAATTCGAAGGAGGCAATATAATATTGAATAGTATAGTATATACCGTATAAATATTTAGTAAGATTATGACTTTTATTATATAGTTATATGTAAAACAATAATCGTACGATTAAGATGAATATTTAAAAAATCGCTGATTAAAGACTTTAATGGCAGAACATAGATTCGTCTAAAAATTAAGCGATTAATGTGAGGTATTATTATGTCGTATTAATTTACAAAATAAAAACAAAAATTAAGAAAAAAAAATGAACAACGACACACAATCGCAGCTGTTGTTGTATTTTGAAAAAAGGACACAGTGCCACGAGCAATTCGTTAAACATTTAATAACATATATTGACTGAGCTTAGCAATATTTAACACTCGTAGCTCGCTAAGACATTTTTATTAATTGTGTAACGATTATAATACTCAACAACAAGAACAACAAGAAAAAAAACACCAAACAATGAAATTATACAGTAATTTGATTAAATGGTTACTTAGAAAAGTGAATATTTAAGACAAAACGTAACAATAACAACTCTTCGACTGCACAGAGATAATAGAAATTCATGGGCACATAATATTATAATTAAACCTAAACAACAACTACGTGGCATATAATAAAACACAAACATTTGATGTGATTACATTAGAAATGTATGCATAGTGAACACACTACACTAATTCCAACCCTTGTCTCTAGTGCTTCTCTGCAACATGTATTATCACGCCCGCAAATAACACATCATACACAACGTCTTTATTAGTGTTTATAACGTCTTAAATCTTGCCCCATCTATTCGCTCTGATTTTTATTACAAACACACAACATGTACGACGTACGCGCTTCTGACTATATAAGTAATGTCCCAGCAGCCGCATTTAAGATGTCTCTATAAATGTTGCAGAGTGAATAAATGTCTGTTGACACAGCCGGCAAAGTCATGTAGTGTTACGCCACATATTTCTTATTTGTATGTAAACGTCTGGCATTGGATAGATGTCTTCATGATGAACATTAAACATTGCTGATAATTTGCGCTTCTTACGAAATTAACACTCTCGCGTAAGAAGCCATAAACAAATCCTTAAATCATACGATTATTTGGAATTTGTACATTGTCAAGATAGCATGGCTAAGTAAAACTCTAGACAGTGTTTTTTTTTTCATTTGCCCCAGTATCCTTCTTTAATATTTTATGATTTGGCAAAATCAATAAAATATTCCCAGTTTCTTTTATTTATTAAATACATGCAGAAATCTATCATATTTGTGAATTATGTAACACATATACCAAACTATAAATTATAAAACACAACTTACCTACTCGTAAATAATAAATACCAAAGTATACGTAAATAACAGTACCTTCTAATAAATTTGAATAAACATACATGTATTAATAAATAAACGTATATATAAATATAAAAAAAAAATATTGTCATAACCCATATTACATAAACATAGATAATGGTAAAATCAGCATAATGTTGTCAAATATATAAGCAACATAATTTCCGAATTGCAATACATAACTAACTACATACATATAACCACATGAGGCGAGTTTTTTTAAGTCGTTGAATATAAATATTGATACAAACATAAATATAAACAAGGCTTCGTAGCAGAAAATCAAAATCCAATTAAATAAATTGCACATTTATCCAAAAATAAAATACTCATGAAGTTAATATATATCGAAATGAGTAAGCTGTAAAAAAGAAATATCCAATAAAAAAATAAAAAAAAGAAACACATAGAATTGAGTGCCCAATTTATGTAAATTCATTAATTCAGTCAAATTGCGTGTCCCTTCAAATGAATCATCCCTTTACTCTTCAAGGCGAACCCCATTTACGTACACCAATTTAATTAAAAACGTTGCGTCCAACGGTAATATGACAGGATTCATATGCGAATCGCACAATTACTTTTTTTGTTCGTTGTTGCCAAAAATCCCTAAATGCAGAATTCATATGTGTTCACATATGATTGCATTATTTCCACATTCACAAATTTCTATTAAATCCACATCCAATTTGTAGCGTACTGCCCTCAATTTCTGTTACACATGGTCGTAATGCATTTATAGTCATTATTGTATGACGTCAATTCGGAAAAAGACTAATTATACTTCTGTAGCACCCTCAAAGTTGTGGTTAATCACATGAGAATGTCATTACTATGAGAGTAGAAAATACTTTAATTGCATTAACGAATTAAAATGCATTTATTTTGAATGACGCCAAAGCCCTTTTTTGGATCCTATCTGAATTGGACGTATGTGTAAAATTATGGCTATAATTGCAATCAATTAGATATCAAACGATGAATTTTTTTTAGTGGCTTTAAATATTTCGGTTCATTGCTTCGTGGAAGCCCCGCGGCGAAAAACGCCGCATCCATAATAACATATCGCGTTATGAGTTCGTTGATCCGAAAATGATTGCTACGAATTCCATGTATTATGCTTTACTGCTAATATTTCATCATACATTTTATGTGTTTGTTTTATCTGGAAAGGATACACATCTTATTTATTATAATTGAGATTTATTCTTAAACCGTTGGAGATTTCTTTCATTTTTTTCAACTCCAAAATTTAGTTACAGATTACTTTAATCGTTAGGTAAACGAAAATATACACAATTTACTGCCAATTATTAGAATACACATACAAATATTCTTATGATTCTTCATTCTCCTTTAAATAACTGATATACCAATTAAATAGCAACTATAACCAATATAAACAAACAAGTATAGCCAACCTATTGAATCAAGAAAAAAAAAACTACACGGTTTCATATTGATCTCCTTCAGCATTTTTTTATAATTTAATACAATCTACTTATTCTCTTATCTATAAATCAAACAAAACTTAAAATGAGCAAACACTTTATGAGAAGAACTGTAACGATGTTTTAATACGCATCTTATCCTGATCCATACACATAGAAGAACAGAAACCTAGAAGTAGAACAATCAGCCTTAAGAGCTTACTCAAGGAATAAGAAAAAAACTCAAGAAAACTCCATTTCGCCCCTCCACCATCCATAGGCTTGTGTAGTTTTACGGGCTTTCGGTTAAGTAATATAGCTTTGGCTATCATCCCATGGGTTTTATATACAAGTACATTTATGTATATTATGTCGTATTACCCATCGACAGATTCACTCCCTCTGCCGCCTCTTTTATGAGTCTAATATGTTGAAGTAGGAAAATATCTCGCACAATCTTCACGCAAACATTTATACAAGTGAATAGTTAAGGTACATTACACTGCGGCATTGTCAAGGATGATGTTCGCAAGTGCGGGTATGTGATATCATATCGGCAAACACATGTAAGATTTCAAAAATGTGCGGCGTGAAATAAAGTCATGTGTCGACATTGATACCTACTTAAGCCAAACATAAGTTGAAACATTCAAATAGCTTGTTTTTATTTAATAAACTCGAAATATTTGTACTTCAATAGCATGAAAATCGATTTGTGTTTTAAGACAGACTTGATTATGTTTATGCGTCGCTTTGATATATGATTGTGAAAATGTTGGCTAGTCATTTCCAAGCAATGAAACATGTATAGTATAACAATTTTCATCAGATCCATCCTTAAAGCTCAAGTATCCGTGTAACATACATCAAAAATCAAGAAAAAGACTTGTACCATTTAAAATACAAAACAAATAATGAGCTTATTGTTATTAAATAAATATCCGTTATATAGTAACTAAAGCAAACAGATAAAAAAAATTGAAAGACAAAGATGATTTGTAACAAAACCACGTAAATAAAAGTAAAAAAAAAATTTTAAAAATTAAATGTATTAAATAAACAAAACACATCCACAATAAATATTACGTAAAATGTTTAAGTCGTAACACAGCATCCTTGTTCATCCACAATATTTTATTTACTAGTACGTGATTGATCCCACAATAATTATTATACAACAAATACATATGTTAATGAATTGCACTTGTCTCGTATGAACCACACATCCATGTTCCAACTGGGCCACATTTATGCATTTTGGAACTGCTCTCAATTATGATATTTTATTAATATTATCAATTATAGGTAGAACAACAATGTCCGCTGGTTTACACACTTCCTGACCCTTGTAAAATTATTACTTATTGCTAAATTGTTCGTTTCTTATCAAATTATTTATTTTTTTTACCTTAACACCTTATACCAGTTTCGTTTCAAAATTCTGTTGCATATTTTGTTGTATACTCCTAAGTATGTTTTTCTGATATCTTGAATACATGAGAAAATAATGAGAAATCATAACATGGTTTTCAGCTGAACATTTTCAGCTAAATGATATTCACATTATTCGATTCATGAAATACATTATCTGGAATAATTCCATTCATGCTTGTGGTAATCTTTTAGTTTTTCCCCATAATTAATTAGATATACCATTTTATGACATTTCATGAATGATAATTTGTGGTTTGCAAATCCTTTAAAACCGCATAAAAGCCATTAAAATGGCAGCATTGCATTATTCATTAATCCATATTATTTTCACATTATTCATATACAGATCATATCAAGAATTTATAACTTTAATGAAAAATGATTGCTTCACTTCTTTATTTCTTATTTGATAGTACTATATACCATTTTGATTTGTTTAATATGAACTGTTGAATGTGTTTAGCATGAATGATCATTACTTTTGTGAATGTGCACGATTAACGAAAGAAAATACAAACAACAATGCAAATTTCAAACAGAAAGCAAATAATTCGACACTAAAAGAATTACAAATTTACCAAATTGTGGGTGGATGATGTGCAGTGTTTATTCGTTATCAATGATTTCATTCAATTTATATCATTAAATTTAAATTTTTAGTTTTTAAATTTATTTATTAAAAGTTGTCTGTAACATATATTCACCACTGACATTTGAACTTGCTTATTGTAATTTAGTTTATATCAACAAAGAGGTTTAACTAATTGTTTATATTCACGTATTTATTTACATTCAGTTAGCTACTGGCTGCCATTGAATTATTTGCAAATGCAAATTCAGTCGACTCATTTGCTGTGGTCATTTTCGGTTGACATCAAACATATGCATATGAGCAGGGATACTGTAACTCATGTTTTTAATTTTTTGGCATTAAAATGTTTGTCCATAACTTTCACAATTAAACAACAAATCAATGATTTTGTAATTTTATGATTGTGTTACATAAGCTGTTATCTGTCCTCTTACCAAATTAGTCGACATCAACTAACATTCTTACCATTATAACAATAATGTTTACATATATTTTTAAAAACAATAATTTTTTCAATTTGGTTAAATTTTGAAAACATGTAAATATATTAGTTTGTTTTTAAATCATTTTCTGTAAAAATTACTAGAAGAAACGAAACCCAATCACACCATTTATGTTAAACTTAATTATACATAAAATTATCGTTAATTTATATAATTGTACAAAACATGTTGTAAAATACCCACATTCCCGTTTTACATTAGAAATTGTTTTCTGTCCAAAATTTATTCTCTCTGTGTAAGCAAAAATTATGTTTAGTCGAACAAGAACACGAAAGAAATTTATTCGCTATTATTTATTGAATAATTTAATTTTTTTGTTTAATTTTTTTCTCCAGTCTTATTTATTCTAATCTGGCCAATCTTTGTTTTCTTTTATTGTAGGGTCCCCAGTGTGGAAACCACGAGACATGATTAGTTTAGGCGATGCACAGTCAACAACACGCAAAGATGACCCAAAGTAAATATTCAAAGTTGAAAATCGTATCGTTAAACCATACATTTTACTAAAACAATTTATATAAATGAAATAAAATTAATTAAACACTGTACTAATAAAATAGACATTTTTAACCGCAAATATGAATGAAGAAAATAGTTTATAATAATATGTGAAACAATTTGTTACCGATTTGAATGTGAGAATTCTATAGGATAAAATTATGATCATACATTTCGACTTTATTTGTATTAATAAATGTATTTGTTTGTCAAACTTCGATAAATGGCTTCGGCACGATAAAAAGCCCCATCGAAAACGTTTATCAAACAAGAATCAATGAAATGCAACAAAAATAACTGCAAACGGGCCATGTGTAATAAACAACAAAAGAAATAACTTTTAATCATGCTAAATGATGTAAAAATTAATTTACCAGATACGTTTTTGTATTCATTTATTATAATTAAAAATTCAGGGATAAACACATGACATTTATGTAAAATGTTATGAGTGAAACAAAAAACAAACAGATTGCCATTTCCCATTCCAAAGACCTTAAACAGAAGTTAAACTCTATATTTAAAAATTCACACGATGGTAAACGTTTTGATATTTAATGCTGAGAGTATTTACTGTTTTAGTTAAAACAATTAAATACTAAAATGAGATGGAATTGAAGTAATAATTATTTCTTAACAAGATGTATGTATGTATATGTTGCATTTTGTGTTGAATTAGTTCCTGAGAGCTTTATCTCATCAAACATTTCGACACTTCATTTTCTCAAAATAATTTTTTGTTCAATTTCTATTTGTGAGATCGAATTATTCAAATTGATTATACCAGCTCAAAGTGAGATAAATGTAGATTATTGATAAGAGAATTAAATGAAATCACAATTTAGCAATTTTTTAAATAATTATTGAAAATAATAATTATTATGTTCGGGGTAATAGTCCGTAATCGAGTGTTTATAAAAAAAAAATAATAAGTAAAAAAGTAATAAAAAAATACTCTTAAAAATTTTAAACAAAAAAAAATTATAATAAATAAATTTAATGAACCGGTAGTCAATAGATTTTTATTAAATAATTGAAATTTAAAAGAACGTAAAAGGTAACAAAACAAAAACCAACTATAAACAATTTTTATATATCAACAATTATTACAATTAAAACAACTAATAATGAAATTTTTTAATTGATTAATTCAATCAACTCTACTTTTAACTAAAAAAAATAATTCGTTTCATTTTTAACAATTTTGCTTAAATTATTTAATACAGAAAAACACAAACAATCATTTTATTTTTCAAAACACTGAATTACGAGGAAATCAAAAAATTTACACAAATGCAAAATAAATACTAATGCTTTGATTTGCCGACAGTACAATACAAGCTGCTAATATTGTTTCAGTAAAAACTAATAATATTAAAATAAATTTGGCAAAATATAAACAAATGAATATTTAAAAATACACACAAATATATATTGAAATTAATATAAAAAAAAACATATAGATACACACAAATTCCCGTTATACCAACAATAAATGCACTTGCACCATTCCAAATTCTATAAGCATCAGCTTTGATTGTAACCGCCAAACAGAGGATCATTTGGACAGAATTATATATGTTTTTCAACAACTACACATATTCAAAAAACATTCAACATATGCTAACTACACTTAAATGTGCGGGAGCACAGTTTATGTAATAAAGAGTCCCCTTCCGCCCCCTTCCGCCCCCTTCCGCTCCATACATATACAATGATACTCCATGGATACTCCTCTGTCCATTCATATTAATACTACCAAGCAAATACAATATTATTACAAACTACTTAATAGTTAAAAAAAAGTACTATGAAAAGCAATTTCAAAATCATTTGAAAGAATATAAATAAATAAAAAAAAACAATTATTTAAAAAATATTTACTTAAACAGAAAAAATAATTTTATTACATTATATCGACAAAATCAATTACATAATGAAATTTAAATTAATATAGACATGAAAATAATAAATCAAACAAAAAAATATATTATATTTACTCATGTTATTATTGATGAAAACAATTTTAACCAAGGAAAACGCAAAATATATAATAAAAAAAAAACAAATTAATAGGAAATTTTTAGAAAATGAATTCATCACGAACATTTATTTGATGGGATTTTGTTTAATTAATTTACGATTTTGAGATTTGAA
The DNA here is from genome assembly GCA_026546915.1 of Sylvicola fuscatus. Lineage (NCBI taxonomy): Eukaryota > Metazoa > Arthropoda > Insecta > Diptera > Anisopodidae > Sylvicola > Sylvicola fuscatus. The sequence continues at coordinate 346,847 of JANSTS010000005.1, forward strand.
TCTTTTTTAAATCGAGAGTGACGTTAAGATCATAAAACTAGAAAGTATATATAAAAACTAAACGAGAACGGAACGAAATAATTTGTACTTTGTATCATGATCGTAGAATTAACCAAAATAAAAAAGAAAATAAACAACACATAAACATAAATAAACCAAAAAAACCGCATAATTTAATATAACTTGAACAGAATATTATTAAATTAATAAAATAATGATATTAAAGTGTGCTTCTTTTGTGAGCACTTCATTATTATGTGAATTACTTATTTTTATGACCATTTAAGTCGATCATTTCAATCGATAAGCATTTTGTTTAAATGATGAATAGTTTGTGTGAACATAATTACAATTTTAGTCACGTTTTATGTATAAAAACACAAAATCGAACACGAAATTTATTAAATTATAATAAACACAAAAAAAAAGGTATTCGGTAAAGATCCAAGTGACCATCAAAAGCAAATTGTGAAACTTTTAAATTATATTCAACAATACCTTTCGTTCACAGACAGTTGACAATTTTGTTGCACTCATTTGTGGCTATCGTACTTACATGTGTGATGTGCACACGAAAGCACACGCATTCGAGCTTTTGGCAACTGATATTAAAAAAAAAGCCTTATGCCCTGTTAATCAATTAGCATAAAATGTTGTGCATATCTAGGCAATGAGCGCAGTTTCGTATTGTGAATTTGCAGAGAGTTAGATGAAAAACGAAAATCAGTTGGGTTAGTAATCGAAAAATCGCGAGGTTCGCAAAAATTATCAAATACCTCTATCTCTCTGCCTTTGATCGTATAATACTAAACTCACATATGGTACATGCTCTATAAAATGTTTGGTTTCTACGAAATAATTTAAAAGACTTCCTTTTGAACTTTAATACGAGTATTTATCGGGGGCGTTAGTTAATGAAATACATTCACTGAAAGTTGTTGAAATTAAAAATTATTAATAAAAAATGCACATACAATAAATTAACGGTAGATGGAGGATGTTTACATTTCATTTTTAAAGTCTGTTAAAAAAAAAATTAAAACAAAAGCGAGAGGAGAATAATCGTATGGGTACATACATACGAGTAGATGGGAAAAATAAAAAGAGATATCGAAATGAAAAAAATATGAGAATAAGTATTGTAAAAAAAAACAAACGAATGTCTTTTGTTAATAACTGTTTTTATTAATAATAATTTTTAACAAATTCTTTATAAAAATGTGAGTAATGTGAGAAGTTAAATGTTCCGACGAAAAACATTTAAAAACTCAATAAACAAATTATGCGAATATTAACTTATGGAAGTGGAAAACTTGTGTGTATGTCTTTAATGTCAAGATGCACGTACATATGATATACTCTTAAATGAGCTTTCATCAATAAACATAATTACGTGAATAAAAACATTTAAAAACAAAATTTATATGACTTTACATATTTTTCAGATCTTGAGACTTCTTTCTATCACATCGATTATTTCTTATCAAATCAAAAGGAAGTTGTTTATTATATTTCCAATAAAAATTATCATCACAAAATCAGTTAAGACCTGCGCAATTAGAAAAATTTCTTACAGAATTCACTATAGCAACTGAAGTTTTATCGAATAAATAAATTCATCAAACCTTTCTGAACGATTTGTATGTAAGAAAACCGCGTGTACAAACAACATTAGCGCTTTAAAAATTATTTATTTAATTTACAAAAAAACCGCCAAAAGAAAAATGGATAAATCAAAGTTAAGTGATAAAGAATTTACACCCGACCAATGGGCTAATAACAATGTTGAAAAGAACAATACATCGAAGCATCAGCAGATGCTAACGGATTGGGTAGTCAGGTAAACCAACATTGAGAAACTATGTATGCTAAATGGTCATTTCAGTACAAGATATAAATTTCCAGCGAGAGTGAACGAATCGCAGAAGAAACCAAGCAAATAACTGAAAAATGGAAAAAGGAATCCGATTACCGTTTAAAGGAGCGTATGGTCGATATTCAATTTTTGACCGACGAACTTTTAGAGCAAAAGAAAAACACTGTTCTTGAGGAGGACGCCTTAAAGACTTACAAGATCCGTCTTGAAAGTGCTCTCAACACTTTCCACTCAAAAATTGAGATCACCAAGGAATGCATTCACTTACGTGAACAACGCGAGGGGGTTGATATGGTTAAGGATCAGGTGAAACGTAATCTCGAAACCGAAATAGCCGTCTTCCTGTCGGGTATTGCGAACTTGGATAAAGCGCATAAAGAAATTACGGAGGAGCTGCGTCGTATAAAGGCGATCACATACCAACTGGAGCAGGATATTGTCTGCAAGAAGATGGCGCATGAAATTGACGAAGCTAGTTTGTCCTATGGCGCTAGAGTCAATCCCCACAATGCCACGGGTGCAATAGCTAGAACGTAAGTAGTTTCCGTCGTCGTCTTAACAGCACTGAGTTTCCATTTGATTCCAGGGCAAATACCAATCCCATGGAGTGGAAGGAGCACTCGTATCGTCACATTGAGCTATCAGAACGCGAAATGGCCAACGCGGCCAAACTTCGCTCATACGTCGACGTGTTGCTGAAACAGGTGGTCGAAGATATTGAGCGTCAAGTAAGTCGCACCAACGAAGCGTTTCGAATTCGCGTGGCTGAGATTCGACATGCTCGCGATGTTCTTGAACAAACATACAAGCAGGCATGTACAAAGGTCAACGATAACACAATGGCGATCGAAATGCTGCATAAAGAATTGGATGAGAAGGAGAGTTATTGGAATATTGTCACGACAAGGCTGAAGCATCGCAATCATCGTCCTGGGGTGGAGCTGTGCCGTGATGATGCTCACTTGACCTTGGAACGGGAGTATGACGCTCTGAATGACAGCATCGAGAAATTGAAGAACATCATCAACGAGGCGGAGACGGTACTGCGCTACTTGATCCACTCACAAGTGCTTACTCAAGAAGAAATTAATCTGAAGACGGCCTCGTTAAAAATTGACGAGTTTGATTGCATGGCTATTCGTAACGGACTTGATTTCAATCCTTTTTAATTTGTTGGTTTATTGTACCGATTAAATGC
>JANSTS010000005.1:350020-360996 GCA_026546915.1 Sylvicola fuscatus
AATATTGGTCCATTCACAGATTCCCCAAAAAAGGAGTGTTGTTCTTGTGCCGTTCTCGTTCAGCCATTTGAATGTTATAGGTGATGAATTCTTTCTCATCGGCGCTCGCCATTGTGAGGACAAAGAAGTGAACGCGTTGAAGTTTGTTGTGATAGATGTCTGCGATGTCAGCCAAAGCAAACAGCATGATGTCGCTTGTGTGAGATATTTTATGTTTGTCCTTAACATTTATTCACATAGACTCATGCACAGATTGAGCCATGGTCTTGAGTTTCAATCTATTTATTTTCGTTTGCTGCTTACTGCTCTGGGTTTGTAGGCAAAGTGAACATGCTTTTGAGTTAACTTGAATGCCAACTTGCTGGTAAGTGGCATGTCAAGATATTGCGGGGGCTCACTGAATAGAAATGTTCTTTGAATGCGAAATCGGCAAAGGCCGCCAACTCAGAATGATTGAAAGCGAATCCATCCGGTCAGTTTTGCAGATTGAAGGTGTTTTATGCGGGTAAATTAAAAGTGTTGGAGCTTAACTATAGTTAAAAAGAATTCTCTCTCTTCTGTTTTGAGGCTTAAATTTCACAAATCAGGTTGATTAAATTTCCTTGAGAAACCCTTTTTAGTGATTAGTCATCGTTTATAATTATTTATATGTTAAGTTGGACTTAATTTTTAAATTATGCAAATATAACTAACTAAATGGTAAATCTTTCGATATAACATTTTCTTATAGTAAATAAAATATTATTCAGGGTTGTAAAAATGCATAAATTAAATGATATCCTCTAATGTGCAATTTTATGAAGTAGCAAGTGTTGGGTAAAAGTTAATGCGTCTTCAAAGTGCTTAAAGGATATATGAACATGTAATGTACACACGCCATGGTTCATGCACTCGCATATTACTTTTTTTTTTTCAAAATTAAAATCAAAATGCAAAGCGATTGTTTACTGTTGGATAAAACAAGTGGAAGGAAAATAGGAGCCTACTGAAGATGAGCATAAGCCCTATAAATATGTATGATTTTTTAATGAGAGTAACCTTTCATCTTGCGCCCACAATGGCAGAGATGCCAGCATAAAAAGCCTTTGTCACATATTATCATTATATTTTCTAAATGTGTTTGTGAAGCACATGACGCGTATATTGATGATATGATTTATTGCATAATGCAGTAGGGATGAAGGGTAGCGCAAGAATTTGCACCGCAGCAGCGTAACCTTGCGGATGTCGTGATTTGCCAGCGCAGCAACATCCTTGCAAGGAGATGAATTATTTATACGATGCATTTAGATTTTTGTTTGTTCATACATAAAAGTGTGAGTCTCGGCTATGCTTTTTAGTCTCCGGAGTCCTGACCAACCAACTAAATGGTTTCAAGTCGGCATTCACAGAATTTTCCCTGCAGCATATTGTGCTATTAAAATTTCTAAATGAAAAGTACGACAAATAACTCACTGGGGAGGTTACATGCGTCGCGGCGCGGCGCGGCGGTTGGATCGCTGATGAAGTTCATTTTCAAATGAATGAATTGAAGACTAAGCGCCAGAAAACTCTAAAGAATTAATTATCGTAATGATGATGAATTATTTGCTTCGTGGCGAATGCGGCGGTAATAATCGCCAACATCAGCGTGCAGATTTCTGAAGTTATATAATTATTTTTAATGTGATTTATTCATTTCAGTCATTTGCAACCTAAATGGTTTTCATTAAAATTTTCGCCTTTTATGATTTCTGATGCACGTGTAATTCGGTTAAATAAAACAAATGTCATGATGTTGTTTAACTCATTTGCATAAATGTGATTTTTCATAGAAAATAAATAATTTTGTAAAAACTGTGCGAAACTATGTTACAGAAACATTTTTTATAATTTGTTTAAGAGATTTAAAGAAAAATGGATATAACAAATCATCAGCTTAAATTTAAAAAAAAACGTTCATACTTTTATCCGTTTAAATTGTTTTATATTTAAAAAAAAATTGTTTTTGATAATTATAACCACACAACATATCAGTTACACATATGACTCGAGTCACAACTCGTACTTACTTTATATTGATAATTCTCAAGTCACAACATATTTAACGATTAAAACAAAACAAATGAAATTCTTGATGTAATTCAAAAGAAAAGTAAAACAAAATTACACAGTCAGACTTGACAAATTATGTTTATAATTAAACTAAAAATAAATTAAATTATTTTATTACATTTCCTAAATCGACGTCATATTTAGAAATTTATTCCCACCAAGTTGATGAGCTTTTCGCATATGCTCGTGTGAGTGTGTTCGTTTACGCGTATTTACGTAAGACATCCCTTGTTTTACAGTGGCGACTGGCTTGTTAGTAGTGAGTTCAGTGAGCATTCCGCGAAGAAAATGCGCACAACATTAAAAAACCACCCTCTGGATTACACATTCTGCCGCGCCGTCCTATGAGATGAAATGCTTGTGATGTGCAAGAGAAATGCGACGCTTAATTGAAATGCATGTATAATTATGATTTTGTAATTATTGCAACATGTCGTTAGAGTAATTATGTGTTATAATTATGTGTTTTTACAAATTGAAGTGCTGAATGTGTCCTCCAAAGGAATTTCGTGCAAGATCTTAAGAGTCGGAGTGGTCTTTGTTGAATGCACTTTGATATGTATGGCCAAGAGCTCACAGCAGGCAAATATTGTTGTCAGTTTAAGAATTGTAATTTAATTTATCAATTTTAACGAAAAGTGATGCATACCAAATATGAATCAACCCCTTAAGATTTCGTAACATTACAATATATTTATAATGTATAAAATGAATAAGGAGGCGAGGGTGTTGATGGCAGTTCTCAACAATGCGATTGCATTTGTCATTAAACGGCTTTCTTTCAAACCGTTAGCGTAATTCAGCTCAACAATAATTAAAAATGGTGCAGTGAAAATGACGAATTTTTAACAAGAATTAAAATGTGATAATTTGAAATGTCGCCGCAGCCGACGCGTTGCCTGTGTCTGCCAGCCGCTTACGTTCTTGCGTGGCGCAGCACAGATTAAATACAGAAGCTGGCAGGGTAGTTTTTAATCATAAAAACATTAAAATGCATTTAATGCAGTTGTTCCGCCTTTCGCGCGTCATGTAGTTTGCTCTGCGTCGCAAGTGCACAAATATCCTGTAATGCAGAGATTTGAGTACTCGTGTGAAGCATTAATTTCGCCATCACGCCCATGTTGGTGGTGAAGCAGCGAGTGGAACCGGAACCCACCACCCAATCAAGCAGTTGGACTCATTTCGCTGCTCTTAAGAAATAAAACGGCATAATAAACTCATGCGGAAAAAGTTCTATGGAAATGTTTTAATGGATTTCGTCAAAAAGTGAATATGCGAATGCACTAACGCGAAGGAAATTTAGTAAATTGTGTTCTTCACAAAGTCTTTCACTTAAAAATGGCGTTGAATTTTTTTGATTAATGCTCTTGTTCTTTTGAATACGCAAATGGAACAGAAAAAATGCAATTACATTTATTTCATATAATCTTAATCGTTATAACATTTTTGTATGGCTTCTTACTGTGAATTTGTATTAGAAAACTTCTTGATTACTCCTTGAAAAACTGTTTTGATCTTGTCAATTAAGATGAACCCACTTGATCTTGAGTTGTCGCCTACTCGAGTCTCCATCAGACAGTGATCAATTAAGAATTCAGCACTTATTCGTAAGGCAACAAATTATGCTCAACTGAAAACAAATGTATAGGGATTGCATATAGATGTTCCATCATTACCATGATTGTTTGCCAAAATTACACCAACAACCCTGATTATTCGTTTAAAACCCGCCGCACATGCAAAATACTTCTGCAATCACAACAACAACAAAACTGCACTGTCAACTGTGGTGCATATTTATCACCAATTATGGCTCGGTGGCATGCAGTTCGTCAAATAAATAAATAATTGAGTAAATAAAAGCGGAAGGTGCAAATAAATTTTCCACTTAATTGCGACCGCCACAAACAGGTGAGAGGTTGATTTATAAAATGCTTGAGTGGGATGATTCGTGTAATTACGGGTAAATCGCAAATTGCTTTTATTAGTGGCGATAGGGGTTGTGAACGGCGGATGATATAATTGATCAATATATGATTTACAAATTTGCTGTAAAATATATTTTATTTAACTACATTTAAATTGTTTCTTTCAGAAATTAAGTTTTTATTCTGTATCAATATTTAATATTTAAGAATTTTTTATAAAGCTATTAAGTTTAATTGAATGTGAAAGGAGAAAGTTGAAATGCATCAAATGTAGTTCAACTTTTCGCCGTCTTGGACAAATACAAAATTGGCGCTGTTTTCTGGTCAGACGCATTTTAAAAAAATGTAAAATTTAAATGTAAATATTAAGTTCATTTCCTTGAAAAAGAATGAATTCTGCGGAAAGACTTCTAACGGTTCCATCGATTTCGACCAAATTTCAAGAAAACTGTAGTATAGTCTGGGCAGAGTTCCTGTCAAGATTGGTGTCGATTGAACCACAGTTAATTAATAGTTAATAAACTATTAAACTGATGAAAATAAAATCGATGTTACTTACAAAATCGAACTAGGTTATATACATAACAAATTGTACTGATTTTAGGCTTGTATAATAAAGAAATGATTTTTGCTCAAACCTTACAACAGAAATTTCTAACCTTTGTCCATCAATGACAACAACCTATATCCTATAAAACTGTAAATTTGAATGAGAAAAAAGGATTTTGTATTTATAATTTCTTTATTCAGACGCATAAACTAATTGTGATAAGTTCCGCGTTTTTAATTGCATAATTTAACATGGAACGAAGACCAAATATAGCAAATTCGTCAGACAACCGACACAAAAATTAACGAATGAGTTTTTTTTTTCAATGAAATTTACATTCAGAAAGTAGCAAAAGACTATAACAACTGAACGACAGAACGAGTCGATTATATTCCAAAAATTAAACGGGAAATCAATTGTATACATGGAAATTACATGTAAAAGATGGACTGCCAGCCTTCGTTCCATTTGGTGTCTTTACTTAGTTGGTATCCTCCAAGAAGAAATACTGTCCAGCCCGCTTTTGCTCGACATCCTAAATTACAAACAATTTTACTCTCCAAATCAAAAATGTAATAAAATAATAAAATTACCTTAACTGACGCTGCCTTGTTGATGCGAGGTCGGAAATTGTTCGGATCACGTCGGAACGTAATACCCAAAAGCTCCAAGAAACGATTCATTCCATTCAGCAGAGATTGTGGCGAATGCGCTGTAGTGTCAACGGATGGCCTGCCCTCGAAAACGATGACACGATCAGCTAGATAAGTTGCCATAATGAAATCGTGCTCAACGATGAATCCAGTTTTCTTTGCGTGTAAAATGTATCTAGAAAATACAATTACTTTTAGCTAATGACAACAATTATAATTAAATATAATTTACCTCTTAATGACTTTCGCTGCAATAAGACGCTGCTCGGAATCCAGGTAGGCAGAAGGTTCATCAATCAGGTAGACGTCGGCTGGTTTGCCCAAGCACAGCACAAGTGCGACTCGCTGCAACTCACCACCAGACAAATTTTGCACCTCCTGGTCCATGATCTCCTCGATCTTCATTGGCTTCATGACGTCCGCCACAAACTGTGGATGGATGTAAGCGTCGCGAATTTTGTCGTGCAACAAGTGTCGCACATGACCTTGATGCTTGGGCGAAATCTTCTGCGGCTTGTATGAGATGTTTAGCATGGGCAAGGTGCCGGAGCCCTCATCTGGCTCCAAATTGCCGGCCAACAAGCGAATAAACGTCGTCTTGCCAGTACCATTTTCACCGAGCAGCACCAAAATTTCCGAATCACTGAAATGACCTTCTTGAATTGTCAGCTTGAACGAGCCGAGACTTTTCACCATTTGCGGGTAAATGTAATGGTTCATACGCTTCACTTCCTCTTCTGTGGCCGATTCAGATACCTGAAGTAAAATTACCGATTATATTAAAACACTAGAAAACAGTATTTAATATGAATTTACCTTAAATGTCAAGGATTCAGTTCTGAATCTCATGTTCTCAGTTGGCACGAAACCATCCAAAAATATGTTGATTCCTTCGCGAACCGAGAAAGGCATAGTAACGACGCCATAGCAGCCAGGGACGCCATATAAGCAACAGATGAAATCAGACAAGTAATCAAGCACCGAAAGATCGTGCTCAACAACAATGATGAACCTTTCAAAGAAGATATTGTTTAGAGAAAATTTACGGGAGTCACATCAAATGGACTTACTTCTCGGGATGGATCAAGCTGCGAATTGTCAGAGCAGCATTCAGACGCTGTTTAACATCCAAATAGGAAGACGGCTCGTCAAACATGAAAATGTCGCCATTTTGAATGCACACCATGGCAATGGCGAAGCGTTGCAGCTCACCACCAGACAAGGCGACAATGTCGCGGTCAGTTATGTGCAGCAAATCCAACATGCGGCAGATTTCATGTTGATTTTTTCGCTCATCCTTTTTGTCCAGCAATACAGCCACCGACCCTTTGACGGCCTTTGGAATTTGATCAACATATTGCGGCTTAATCAGAGCCTTCAAGTCATCTTCAAGGATCTTGGTAAAGTAATTTTGCAGTTCAGAGCCGCGGAAGTGGCTGAGAATCTCTGTCCAGTCGGGAGGAGATGCGAAACGTCCCAAATTCGGCTTTTGTTTGCCGGCGAGAATTTTCAGCGCTGTCGACTTGCCGATACCATTCTGGCCGACTAAGCCGAGCACCTCGCCGGGCCGTGGAATCGGCAGACGATGCAACTTAAAAGAGTTCTTCGAGTACCGATGCGTCGTGTGCTTTTCCAAATTGCTGGGCACATTAATGATCATAATGGCATCAAATGGACATTTCTAAAATGAAATACAAAAGATTAGTTGACTTGTTTAGTTGATAACGCTGGCGGAGAACTCACCTTGACACAGATACCGCAACCGATGCACAGCTCCTCGGACAAAGAAGCCAGCTTGGAATTGGGGCTTACTTCGATGCAAAGCTTTCCCATCCTGACAACGGGACAGGACTTCTTGCACTCCTGCCGGCAGCGCTTTGGCTTGCACTTGTCATCGCTGACAATGGCAATACGCGTCTGCTTATCGGTCTCGTCGTGCGATTTGTTACGCGACATACTGTAACAAAATCACAATTTAATGAATTGAACAACACTAATTTAAACACTGTGAAGATAACGGATTCACACTTTGAAGTACATAAGGTTTTTGTTTATGAAAAACCGTGACTGCAAACACTGGCCCACAACAGCAAAAAGTGAATATTTTAAAATTATAACCTCAATGTAGGTGCTTCTGTTTTGGACAAAACAAGTCATTTGGCTTGAACACTTCAATGACACTTTAATGTAGTTTTGATGGGTGAATGCCCAAGATTTTGTTGATACCTAATTAACAAACAATTTCGAGATATTTACCTAATATAAACGTACAAAAATATGGACCTAAATTTAGGAGGCGATCGCTTTAACGCGTGTCAACCTCAGAAAAGAAAGTGTGATATGCAACGAGACACGAAGCAAAGAATAAACGCATTCTTGGCAGTTCCAAAAACGGTTGTCAATAGTCACTTTGACAGTTGGTGAAGGGGTACAAATTTAGGGTTGCCATTTACGTTGAGGTACATTTTCCATAATAGTTTGGTCCATATCCAAATTACTCATCGATTTGATGACGTATGAAGGAATTTTCAGAATTAAATCTCCCTTATCTTTTCATTCTAAAAAACAAAATATTATCAAATAAGATTTATGTATCATCATAATTCAGTTGCTTAATCAATTAAAGGTCATCCCGCTTGATGACGTTTACTTTTAAAACAATATTTCGTATCATTTAAGGGGAATAATCTTTATTTAGAATGACATTTGACTCTTTATTATTAACACAATTTCAAGTTAACCGAAATCACGCTTTCCATCCTTAAATATTCCCAAAATCAGAGCAACAATTTAATTCAAAATCATATTGTACATAATTTGTTAAACTGCTCTTTAAAAAATACATAATATCAAAATGACATTTACTTTCGCATTAATTATATATTGCAGTTATTTACTTAAATAATGGGAAAGCATTCTTATTCCAATTTTCATTCCATCGAAGTGCCTGAAATTTCTTTAAATTCTGTTGAAATCTCTCAACTACATTGACTAGAGAAATGTTGTTGGGAAACTCGATGAACCACTTGCAAATGTAGTCTGCCAAATCGGCGTGAGTCTCAAAAATGAAGCCGTTTTCTTCGTGCTGAACCAACTCAGTCAGACTAGAAGAAGAATGAAAAATGTCAATGAAAAATACGCCAATTTAGAAAATTGCGTTAAATGTTACCAATTAAATTGTATGGCACAGACAGGCAGACCGCAACCAAACATATCGACTACTTTCATGGGCAAATCCAGTCCGCTTGAACTCCAGTGTAGGCAAACCCCCAAATCGGCTGAAGCCAGCATTATTGGATAGTCCTCGGCTTCTAACCACGGAGTAATGACGCTGACTTTTGTCCATTTCTTTTCAGACAGCAGCTGCATGTAGTACTCCTTTTGTGGTCCCTTTCCAGTAATGGCACATATCAAATTTGGATAGACGTCCGGTTGTTCCAACGCATTTTTCTCATAAACTTTAATTTCCCAGAAACAGTTTAATAAGGAATTTGCCTTAATATGAAAATAATACAACTTACGTTCAAGTGCTTTTAAAAGAATCGAGAAGTCTTCATCAGGAGTCCAGCTGGTGCTGGAGACAATCAATCCAGGTCGACTGGTTTTGTAAATGACATCACCTGAACTGAGTTTCTGTGTGAAAGCGGTTGACTCGATGACACCACTTGACTTGAAGTCATTGCAATTGGGTGGCAAAAATTCAGGATAGTCGCGTCCCAAACGCATAAACAAATCGTGTTTGCTGTGCAATGAAATGCTCTTGAAGCAAGGAGCCGGTCGATCATATAAAACAGTTGCCCTGCAAGAACATTCAGCAATCTTAGTATTGAATCTTAAATCAAGTCGATAAAAACTTACTCGATTCCCCAATTTTTTTGCAAATCCGACTGCATTGCTTGAGTAACGCATAAATTGGCCGTACTTTTGCGGCCGAAAAAGCGTTCTATCCATCTAGCCGTTCGTACTAAGATCCCTTTAGGATTTGAAGTTAGAGCCAAAATTGTGTACGTGTAGTTGTGCCAGTCAATGATCATGCGTGTCCTCATCAGTAGGCAGTAGCAATAACATACAAAGAGAGTCGGAATGCCCGGCGGATTTTGGCATAATAGAAACTCGGGTCGTCGCACCGAGGACAACGTCACAAACAGCGTCAACAATTGCCAAAATGTCTTGAATAAATATTTTAATGTGTTGGGAAGATTTGAGTCTGGGAATGGTGTTAATGGGTGAATGCGAGTATTTGGATCGGCTAGGATTTCGGCTAATGGCTTTGTTTCCATGTAGCCGACTAGATCAACATTGAAGCCTTGCTGAATAAGACTCTTTACGTGGTACTGCATTCGTGGACTGCGGCCAATATCGCCCAGCACAACGACACAAACGTTGCGCGATTTGTTGCGTGACATTTTTCAGGAATGTAAATTTATGTACTTAAGAATTAATTTCTGGTAGTTATCATTGTGAAGAGAAGAAATTACGATAGAAAAACACTTGTTCCGATGCGGCTTAAAGAAATTGTTTTGATTTTGAAGATGTATCAAATTATTAATGTATATAGCTGTACATTTTTAAGTGACACGACAAAACTTAAGATATACATATCTTTTGCTGAAAATCTGACTGCTACACATAAATTATATAAGTTTGTTTATTGATTATATATATTAAATGAAAAAATCAATTATTTTTCATTAGAATTTTTTAACAGAAAACTACAATAGAAGGCAATTAAAGAAATTGCATAATACTTAATTACTTATTCTGCCGGTTTACTAAACAGGACTGTAAGTTACTTGTTTCTATTACAATTTCTAAAAAAAATACTTTATTTTGAGGTTATGAACTTAATTCTCAGCACTATGTCAGCTCTACTCCGGAACGCCGTCACTAAATTATCGATATCTGGTGGCGTCTTTAACCCTGTCATTGCCAGCTCTTTTCATACAACAACGCCCTGCAATGAAATTCGCAAACTGACTCGTCTCCGTGTCGTCGATAACAGCGAGATTGGCAAGCGGGCAATGGCAGAAGGAAAGCCGCCCAGGTGCATTCACATCTACAATAAGACGAGTGTGGGCAGAATAGGCGACAAAGTTCTTGTGGCAATCAAGGGACAGAAAAAGAAGGGGATTTTAGTCGGTTTAAAACAGAAGCAGCGCCCTAAAATTCCAAAATACGATTCCAATAATCTTGTACTGATCGACGACAACGGCACTCCTCTTGGTACTCGAATTCATGTGCCCATCCCAACCATTCTAAGAACCATTCTCAAGGAGAAAACACAAGCCAAAGGCGCCGATTACACGAAATTGCTAGCGATTGCGACGCGTTTTCTGTAAATCGATTTGTTGTAGTAGTTTGAAGCCGCTTGGCTCTGAAATATTTAATTATAAAGAATAAAGAAATTGGTTTTACAAGTCAATTGTATGTTCATTTTATTTGTAAGCTCCAATCTTTGTCTAATTGTTAAGGAAATGTCAAATGTATAATAATCTGGTGAACCCACCGTCCGTCTGTCTCAATCCAGCTCTAATTTTTGAAGGAAACTTTTGATCATATTTTCGATTTTCTTATATTATACTGAGATATAAGATAAGATGGGAAATACAGTTCAAACAATTACAATTCGTTCTTCATACCGACATTACAAACTTCTATAAAATACATCCTGTGATCTTTCTATAAATCCCTAGTAACTAGTTGAATTGCAGTGGTAAGGAAGGTCAAAAACCACCTACAGATTCTGGAATT
>JANSTS010000005.1:371033-396895 GCA_026546915.1 Sylvicola fuscatus
AACAGCTTAACACAAAAACTAATTAATTATCCAATCTTTAGCGATGATGACGTCGTAACAATAAACATGAGTGACATATGTCGCAAGAGGCAATCGTACGTGAATCATGTATAAATTGTGTGTCGCATCATCGTTAATTGGCGAGAACTGCAAATGATTCAAATATTAACGATAAAGCAAGACAATAGAATTTTTCTATATTATTATGATTTTCATTATCAGTAGAAAAATTTACGAAAAAAATAGAAATCATTGAAACAGAACCAGTCCTTCATTGGCGGTCACATAAAGTCCATAACAACGACTTCAACCAGGCGACTTCCCAAAATAATCGAACGAAATTCTTGACGCATCACCCCGAAATACTTCACTTCATCCAATGCATACACTTTATTTCAATTCCCAACTTTATTGAAGGAGAGTGTTTGGATTAAGTGACTAAAAATAATCTCTTTGTTGGGTTGCTTTAAGGGGATTGGAATTAATAATGTCTGCAAACATTAATAATGGATGCCCAATCAGACAGTTGTTGAGGAAGACTATTACAAATTGGAATCTCATAAATCTTCAGACTTTCACAATAATTATAAGTTTTGACTACATCAAAGAAGAGCGTTGACAGAAATATTTTCTTTTTTACAAATTAGCGAAATTGAGAAGGAAAATCCGATGAACTTTTGATACGAAACCAATTCAATATACCAATTTAACATACTTGAAATGAAGTCCCTTGAAGCTGAAATGAGTTTCGACGATGCCGGTTGTCTTGACACGCGTCCTCAGCACATCCTGCTGAGTCGGTATGTAATTGTGTTGTGAAATTCTATCCAAAGCATTTAAATAATAGGCAGCAGAATCATTGAGCTGGTACTCTCGCGATCTGCCAAAGCATCTTTGCACTCCACCATCTGACCACAGTTTCTTCATCAATGAAACCAGCTCCGTCGTTAGCACGCCTTCTTCGGCGGCAGAGGCGTATGTGAAAAACTGTCGGGCAACGTCCTACAAATGACAATGTAATGTATTAATTGTTGTTGATTGTAGCATAAAAGCGCATATACCGTTTTGCTGGAATCGGCAAAGTCAATTCGTAGCTGACCCATCGCTCGTATTATGGCCATTAGACTCTGTATTGTGTTGCTGTAGACTACTGGCCGATACTGTTCGCATTCTTCTTGTGAGTAACCCGTCTCGTGGATGATCTTCATCTGTTTGACAATCGTTGATTTGCCAGATTCACCGGCACCTAGTTAAAGAAAACATTTAAAAAATAAATAAATTTGATACTTTTTTGGTCTCTTGGGATTAAAGTAAATTAGTATAAATAATGAATCACAGTTCAAATTTCTCTTAGGACGCAATTCTGAACATTTCCATCTGATTTAATCGAAAATTCGTGAAAAATCCGCATTTCTCATCAATTCAATTCACAACATGATAATTGGATGTAATTCACTAGAGAACCCCATTGAAATGAGACGAACGGCGCGCACAACATCGAAAAAACCGAACTAAATTAAAATGTGCGAGAAGAGTGCACTTAGCGCTTAAGTACTTGGATGCACATATCTCGCCATTGACCTACATAGGGCGTAAATCACTCACATTACATCTCGCCTCATACATTCATTCATTGTTTTATTTACTACAATGAATTTATGAATGAATGCATGAATGATAAAACATATAAATGGCAGTTGGCAGCCAGAAGAAGGGGCAAAGTCGCACAGCTACAATTCACATGCCGACTAGCTGGCAGGCGAGAGCCGCAACTGGCAAGTTCATGTAACTGCACGATCTATGATTGATGACAAGCGCACGAGTCGCGAGGCGAACAATTAAGATTATTGACTCCAATTAGTGACAATTGATATGTGCACCTATGAGGAGAGCTCGTCGACGCAGCCCTGAATGCTATTTCTGGTGCAAGGGGACAAAGCGACGTCAAGACTCGAAATGAGTTTGCTCATCTGCTCCGGATATGCAATTAATCAATACTGAAAACTCCATACTCTTTGTACGGATTGGGCGATTTAAAATAGATTAGCGGGCACAAGAATAATGCCAATTGAATTGGCTGGGCCCAAAAATAAACGGCCAAATGATAGCCGCTGCAGCAACAGCGGTCGCTGGTTTGTCAAGCTTTTTGAATTATTGATTCCCATTTCATTAAACATTTACATAATACATTTATGGTCAACTTGTTGAGTCACGACCCATGCCATCAGAGAACAATTTGGCAATCGAGTGCGACCAAATGGTGGAGATAACACAGAACTTGTGTGCTTTATTATTCAGCTCATGATATTCGTGAATGTTGTCGAGATGGCTATAAAACATTATTCGTGGTAAACTGCGGCATTGACCGTTTGGGGTTTAGTTCAGCGTTTGTTTCTTTTTTCTTATTTGAAATATGTATGAAGGAATCTTACGATTGCACAGCTCTTTAGAGACTTTAATTTTAAAAGCAGTTAAATTTCAATAAAGAAAATAATTACGAAAATATTTATAAAAAAATTAAAGAATCATCGAGGATTAGTAGAGAAAGCAAAAGAAATTAGTTTCATTACTTGGTCAAGAAATTAATGGTTTATTGAAGTTATTATTTTAATTATTTAATTGTCTAAGAAAATTTTGAGATTTGTTGTTACAAAATACAATTTCACTTGTTAATAACCATATTTTCTAATTTTCAGATCCATTTTAAAGCAAGGTCACAGTCAGTGACTACTCAATTGCACAACGACATTTCTTATATTTTAAAATTCACAAACAATTGAGCATAAAAATCCACACATGAAATTGCTGATTATGCTTGAAAAAAACATCAAATCTTATCAAGTGCGAATTGTTAAACGTCATTCATTATCGAGAACCACTGAAATAGGCATAATCTCTAATTATTACTTATGATGACCATCAAAGGTTTAATTCAAACGCCAAAATTACTAGGAATTTCATATCTAATCAGGCCGCAAATTCCAATGTAGTGGGATTGTTTGCTGAATCGGCAAAAGACGACTATTGAACGCATTTGAAATTACACGAATAGATGAAAGTGATTACTGATTAGATAAAAAGCACTCGCGCCGACACGCGACCCGCGCCTTTCAGTTCATTGAGACTGCAGTTGGCAGATGCATTAAGCAAATACGCTTCCACCGTTCCTCTCTCTCCCTGTGAATTTCGTTATTTCATTAAAAACTTAAAACAACAATTCCATGTTGGTACGGATTTAGAGTTTGAATTGATAAAGGTGGGAGCGCGCCTCCCGCGTCAAAAGAATAATATAAACTTTATGTGAAATTGTTTACACAAAGCACACACGTAAATGAGAAACGGTGGTCGGTGATTGCTAGAAGCAGCAGGCGGCCGTTCTGACACACAAAACACGCACTTCTATACACGTCGCTTTTTCCCTTCCTTTTTGCACCGCCGCGCCGCACTTTGTGCATATGTACAGGCTCGGATTATTAACCGTCTCACACAATTTTTATGAAGCTTCCATTAATTGCTCCACAATTTGAAGCGGTGTTCCCCGATCGCACTCGTACGGCAAAAATGTACAAATTTTGCGTTCTCGGATGTTGGCGATGCGTCACCTAACAATGAAATGCAACGCGGATTTTGTTTTACCTAAAAGCAACAGCTTGACCTCGGACGCCGCCTTTTCGCCATCCGCCCTGAGCGCCCTGTCAATGTTTTTGGATCGCTCGACGGCTTCTTTGTCGCGCGACGTACTCACTGCACAACCCATTTCGGCGGCTTCGAATTGTTTCTGTGATTTTCTATACTTTTTCCGTTGTTTGGCTAAATGGGGACGCGTTCCTTAAAGGGAGTTTCAAACAACGCACGTTTCACTTTCACACACAATGGCCGATTAGACAGTGCCACCAACTAATTGTTCACCTAATTATTTTGATATTTGCACTCTGTGTACTGATTCATCCAGCCTTTAATTGGAATTTAGTTTTTTTTTTTGCTTATTTCCTATTTTGTATTAATCACTCGGCAATCAAGCGGTACGCAGCTGCCCAGCTTGAAAACAACGACACTTCACAGAGTCGACACTAGTGAAACTTGTAACCGCCGCGCATACATAAATTCATTGGGAAATGCCCATCTGTCGTCTCGCGACTCGCGAGTGCGTCGAGTGTCAAAAATTGGTTGACAGTTGCAGAGAAGCAAGAAGCTAGAAGCGGTTGGTTGCCATTTACGGTTTTCGTATAAACTCAAATTGAATTTCGAAAAAAAAAATTATTTCTTATAAAAATGTAAAAAAAATTATAATAAACAATACACCGATATTAAATATTTTTATAGCTGTAAATTGTTGAATTCAAAAAAATAAAAATATTGTACACTTCAAGTATTTCTGATTTATTTCCAATTTCTGTCTTTTCCTAATTTCTTATCAACTAATCATTTCAAGTGATAGGCATTCATCTCGAAAAGTAATTAACTTTAAAATAATCGCACTGAAAACTGAGACTTTGTTTAGTTTTAGTCATACATATGGCTGAAATGATCCTGATAGACTTGAATGTACGTGTCCTTCTCCTGTTGCGTCATCTGCGCTATCAACTCGTCGTTAATTTCATCGATTGGGTATGGTTTTCCTTCCACGAGAACGGTTGGAGCGTCATCATCATCCGATCCGGAATCCATGACATCGACCTCAGCTAAAATGGTTTAGAATATTATAAATTAAAATATTTCTGATAAAGAAAGTAAGACAAAAACCGTACATAAGACATTGGTGCTGACAATCTCTTTCTCGTCGTCACTAGAATCTTGTCCTTGTGCCGAGATAGACGTCGACGCCGCATCCTTTCTGCTCAAATTCTTCTCATGTTGCAACAGCACCGACATAATGTCCTCGTTATCCTTACGGTTCTTTGAAGATGCTCCGCCTGATGACATTGTGGCAGTGTTTGACGTAGAATTCGATGACTTGGCTGCCCTATCCAAAATTGCGTCTGCCGAATTCGTCATATCTGGTTCATTCGTCACCACCGTTGATTCAGTCATCCAGACGGGGCGATCTTTGCGTACTGCTTGACTTGTGGTTGTCTCTGAGCCGCCAATGGTGACATCAACACGTGTTTCCTCAACGGCAAATCCTTGGTTTCGTGTTGCCTCTCCAGACCACGGTTCATTGGAAGAGCGTTGCGCTTGACGATTTATTCCACGAATTGTATCAATATCGACTGGTTCTGGTTCTAGGATCTCGGGCGCTAGACGTATGTTTTCTACCTCGCGCAGCAAATCGTACAGAACTTGTACCTGATCATTGAATCTGGCCAACATGAGTCGAGAATCTTTCTTAGGCACTGCGGATAAGTCTTCTTGGACCACTTCACCGCAAAACGTGCAGCGAAATTCACCGGTTGTCATGTCAAAGAGTTGGTCAGCCTTAAATTAAACTTTCTAGCACTTTGGTGTTTCAAAAACTTTAAAAAAATTCAGTTACCTCTAAATCTGTAAAAGTTTTATTACAGCCAGGACATTTAAAACTAGCTCGACTGGTGGCGTCTCGTTCTTCAGTCTCCATACGCTTTCGCATTATATCCAGCTTATATTTTACGACATTTACGAATGTCTTATAATTAATAAAGTAATAATTAACTTTGGCTGCTTTCCCGTCCGGCCCGGTTTCCATTTTCAATCGAATTTGAATAAACTTGTCATTTCTCAGAATTCCTATTCTGGCCCGAAATTGTTTGCGTTCAAACCGTAAAAGCTCGCAGATGTCATCTTCCTTCATGCCTAAAAAAGGATGAACATTATTTAAAGATATTTCTTTTAAATTTAATAAGTTTGTGACACTTACAAGGATTTCGCACCAGCATGTCAATCACCAGCGCATCCTCAATCGTATAGAATCCTCGTACCACCAATCTGGCCAATTGCTTCAAGCTGCTAGGCACTTCCGTTACAAACTGTTGAGTTTCAGACATTTTGAAAATTGCGCTAACAATTTCAGCGGGACACTAAAGCGGTAAAAACCGCAGAAGTATATAATTTTCGTAATTCACGTGTGCAAGTGTACGCTATAGTTTATATGCCGTTTTTACTGTTTGTCATTTGACTGTAGTGGTTGAGACGAATGAAATTGAAGAATTGCAGCCGCAAAAATAGTAAGTTGTCAGATTTTCACCGAGGAAGGCCCGCACTTTTCCTCACAATTATGGTAACAATCGACAAAGTTCGCGTTCTTGTGGTAGGCGATTCAGGTAGAGTGCACACTTATTATTAGTTTTATCATAAATAATGCCAATTAAGTACAAAATTTACTTTTAAAATGTTTTAATTTGTACGCGGTCCGCCACTACGCCGCTGTTTTAACGTGCAGCAAGCAACACAGTGTCGCGGCCATATTTTATTTTGCTGCCTTCGCCAAATGTTGCTAGCGGTGGTCAAATTTTGACAGTTGATAAATTCGTTTACTGCTGTCAAAAAAAATACATCGTTTGTTTTGGTTTTGCATTTGTTTGAAAGAAAAAAAAAATCAAATGGCTAGATGCAAATTAAATAAAATGTCTAAAAATAATATTACACAACACTCTTCAAGGCGTCGGAAAAACATCTCTCACACATCTGATCGCCAACAATGAAGCATTAACATCTCCCAGCTGGACAGTAGGCTGCGCTGTGGAAGTAAAATTGCACGAATACAAGGAGGGAACTGCAGCACAAAGTACTTTTTTCATTGAGTTGTGGGACGTTGGTGGTTCTATAAGTCACAGAAATGCGCGTGGGGTTTTCTATAATCCAGTACATGGTGTTATATTTGTGCACGACCTTACCAACAGAAAGAGTCATGAAAATCTTCAGAAATGGTTGTACGAGATAATCGACAAAGATGGCAAAGAAAGCCACCGCAAAACGTCAACAATCGACCCCGACTTTGACCCTGAAATATTTCTTGGCTCATGTCAAATTCCAATGCTTATAATCGGTACAAAACTGGACTTAGTGGATGATGTAAATCGTACTAAAGATCTTCAGCGCCTGGACAGCATTGGTGAGATTTTCTTTAAATTAGTTTTCGACAACTTTACTATTTTACATTTTGTATTTTTTTGTAGCAGCTCAGTGTGGTGCCAATGAGATTTTCCTCAACTGCCATGACCACAGGGCATTGGCGCCGGGCACGACTGACGCTGTTAACCTGGGACGATTCTTCGACAAAGTGATAGAGCGAAAGTATTTTGCACGTGATTCTTTCAGTGAGAAGAGAAAATACACAACACCATACACTTCACCGATAACAACGCCGTTTGTTTCACCAATTAGCTCCATGAATTCCAATTTGTTTTAAGATAGAAATTAAATAAAACATTTCTGTTGATACCTTTCACAGGAAATTTTGACACAACTTTATTGTATTTAATAAAATATTATTTTACATATATAAACATAAATTACGCTCTGAAATCGGGGTCTGAGTCACCTCCATCTTCATGATCATCATCATCCTCAAGATCTGAAAAAAAAATACTTATATAATAATTTGAGGCGTTTATACAAGAAAAAACATTTACCCAGATCTTTTCTGCCCTTAGTTCTTGTATAAGCACGCTTTGACGTGACAGGAGGTTGATCAGGTTCTCCATGGACAAGCCCGTTTCTGTAAGTCATCAGCGGCTGCCAATCCTCGCTGCGACTTGTTGGCATTGGTAACGAGATGCGTCGATCCAAAAAGTTTAATCTTGAAAGGTTCCAAAAATAAGATTTTTAGTATACAGTCAGGTAAATAGAAAATTTGTCGATACGTACATCACACGCTTATCCTGCTTCAGTAATTTGTGTGTAAACTCATTTAGAATCTCCAAAAAGAGAAGTTGTGGAGGTGGCGCAATTGGATCTTCATTGCCACCAAGTGGAATGGTTACTGCAAATATAATTGCTGTTTGGTGAAGAGCGAAAATTGCGGGCCGATTCTTGACAGCGTCCAATCCGAAAGACAAAGCAAATCTCTTTGCTAATTCCTAAATTTAAATTTAAGTAAATTTGAAATTAATATTTGAGAAGGACTATTTAACTAAATTACCTTCAGATCGACGAACTCCTGCTCTGTCTTATTGATTTTAGAATCTTGATAATTCGCCTCCAAATCGCGATACACTGTCACAAGACTGCTAAACATCGTTAGAGCGCAGTTGATCTTGTTGATTTCTCGTGCTTTTCCTAACGTTAGTTTTATAATGTCTCCATACTTGTTGTAGCACTTCAAGTAGTGCTTGAAAACTCCAGAAGCGCCGCTCACAGGGATGATGTTGTACACTATTAGTTTACAGAAACAGGCGAGGAAGTTGCGACGCTTATGCAACTCCTCAATTTTGGTCTCCTCATGTCCCTCTGCAAATAAATTTCTCTGTCAGTTAGGAATCGGCATCAAATTGATAGTACTAACCTTCTGCTTGCGCCGAGAATACTTTAGTCTGCAAGAAATTGTCCAAGGCAGCTTGTTTGTCCGAGGTAACTGTATAAACTAAGTCGTTATTCACAACAAACGCAGTATTGCGCGCAAATATAATCGCTGCATCGCAGAATGATTGATAGGCTGCCTCTTGAACGCTTGGTGTAACAGATTGTCGTGTCAATTGTGCACACGCGTTCATATACTTTTCCAAATTGGCCCGTAAAATGGCACAGTTTTCTTGAACTGAGGCGTTCTCGCATTGATGTTCTAGGTAGTCCAGCATCCAGCCAAGGGAGCAGAAGCAAGCATCCACACAAAAAGTGAGTGCCTTTGACGGTAAGCATTTCTCGAGCGGAATCTCGGACAGATATTCTTCAATGTCTCGGAATATTGAATCAAACAGCGACCAATTATTAAGATTGTGGAAAAAGAAAAGAATGGAAATTTTCTTCAGACTCGTGGTCACTTTAAAGGAAATCTCTTCGTCTGGAAGCTCATCTTCTAAACTGATGACGCAACGCCATTCCTCAATGGCATGACGATACGCGTTGACACAAGCATCAACAATGTTGGATCGTGATACATCACACCTGGTGAAGATGGCTGAACCTTCAGAGCACAAAAATTCTAATGTCTTAGCACATGTTTCCAAAACATCCTGATCATGGTGCATAGCCATGATGCGATGCATTTCGTCTAACAGCGACTGTAAACTGTTCTCCTGACGGGACGATGTGTACGTTTCCAAATTGAAATACTGCGGAATAGCCAGCAAGTTGGTCAACTTCTCAGCATCGGCTGTGTACCGTCCTAGCAATATCGGTAGGATTTGAATGAAATGCTCTGTCAACTTTTGCTTATCGTCTTGTACTTGCTTGGCCTCCTTAGCGTTTAATGTGATTTTTCTGTTATTGCCACGACCTACCGGCGGTTCACCAGTGGCACATTGACGAACGCTGCTCACCATAATCTCAATGAGTGTTGATTCCTGCTTGTTATCCAACTGCTCTTCGTTGAGGCCAGGCTCTTCCAATAATAAATCTGTCATACACTCCCAATCCTTTACCATTGGATTGTTATCAATGAATGAATCGACCAAATAGGCGCCGTGCTCGTGAAGCTCTGATTCTATAAAAAATTGCACCATATCACGGATCAGTGGAGTATTTGGCAAACGTCTTTTGCCGCGTTTCGTTTTTATAACTTCAATGTTGTCCGGATCCAAGTGGAATAGACGTACGTTAAGAAATTCGGCAGCAGCCTGCGCCACTCCTCTATGTGAAGAATACACTAATTCGTAGACTACTTCGCAGTCCTTGTCTGCCAGAATGTCTGGATGAATCCTAGAAAAAAATTATTTGTCAGAAAACTGAGAGGTTTACTTAATTTGGAGTGTCTTACTTTAAAATGCTTAACACTAGTTTGACAGCTTGCACAGCAACTTCAAATTCCTTGTCCAATGTCATTGCTACGATGCGATCCTTAAACTTGGATGTAAACAACTCCAATTTTCCCTTCAGCTCCTCCATCCCATACAATGGAATCAGGGCTTGAAGACATTTCAAACGAACCTCACCAATCTTATCGTGAAGAGTCCAACCAATATATTTCAAATACGAGTCGTCCAAAAAGTAATGTGAGAATTTTTGCATCCAGACTCCGATTTCAGCCATACAAATGGCACGGATATCTGGCAATGTGTCACGATAACGATGCACAAACACAGACTTGAACATGTATGTCATCATGTTCTTAATCTCATCCATATTCTCCTCAAGTTCGCTTTTCTTGGCTGACAAAGCGTCAAGTCGATCTGTGGCCAGACGCTTGTCGCGCGTCTTTAAATCCTCGGCGTCATATTGCCGGGCGACATTTTCAAAATTAAGAGACACTAACAATGCCACATCCACCAACGCTGTCATTAGTTTCATAGCAGCCAATGTAGCTGTGTGTCGAAATGCTCGGACTTGAGAATCTGATAATCCAGTCAGCAAAGAAATTATGTTATCCATAAGAAACTGATCGTAGATTATAGAATATTGACACTGCTTCACAAGTGTTTGCACAAAGTCACAGAAGTTCATTTTAAATTTCTTCCATTGCTGTCCGGACATGATCAATGGGTATTCGCCGCTTTCCTGTAAAAAAAAAACAGTAAAAATACAAATATTTAAATGATTACAGAAATGACACAAACCTCATCGAACTCCTCAGTCATTTTGCGAATAATTGCTGTGTGTTCCATAGAAGTTTGAATGTCTGGAGTTATTCTTCCTTTACATCCACTGGCATTTATAAAAAACTGCATTAATGCAATCAATGCAGTATTACGATCAACTTTGTAACTATCAATCCAATCGTCGACGATCGTCTAAAAAGAATTGTTTTTGGTCGCAGTTTTTATACGTTTAAATATTAACTTACTGCGATTGCTGACTTGGAATGCCTCACAATATAATACAATGAACTTTCATCCGACGTAACATCACGCTCCTTGTCGACTGGACGCTCGACCACATCGCGCTCTTCACGTGGTGGTTTTTCTGGACGAGGAGGCTTCTCAACACGTTCCTTGCGAGGCTGTTTGCGCTTCTTCACAACAGGCTCGATTACTTCGTCGTCGTCATCGATGATTGGCGGCCTGTCACGGACTCCACCTCTTGCTCGCAACCTGGTCATTCGACCACGGGATGGTCCCGCGCTTTCATCCACTTCTGGCGACACTTCTTGTAAATTGGCCCTGTCATGTAGAAAGAAGTCTTAATATTCTACTGTTTTACACAATAACATTGATTAGTTTACATTGGGTGATCTTCATATTCTGGCGGGGGCTCATCCATTCGTATTCGTTTACCACCACGACGCTGCATTTTTCTTTGCTTTTATTGTATTACACTGTTAACAATTAAACGTTGATTACATAAATTATTATTTTAGTCATTAAATAAACATAAACTTAATAAACATTCACAAAAGTCAAGTAAGCTTGAAAAATGCAGACTGCACTTTTTCCAAGCCAAAATAAAAACAAAAATGGCGGCCGAAAATTTTTGACTTTTAGGCATTAATCGCGTGATTTGGATGGCTAATACAGGGTATTTTTTTTTTTAAATATATACATAAAACGGAAAATGTTTGTTTGCTTTTAATGTGACATTCGTAACACGTCTATATTTTTAGGTTGGAATTGATAGGTGAAATATGGCAATAAATTCAAAATATTGCATTTACTTTGTCAGTGAATAATTTTTTTAATACTTATCAGTAAGATTTGTTGTCAAAGCGAAAAATGCTTTCGAAAAGATGCAATATTCATCGAATAATTAAACGAAGTTATGTGACAAACCACTCAACATCAAAAGAAGTGCGGCAAACATTTTTGGATTACTTCATCAAGAAAAATGACCACAAATTCATTCGATCCAGTCCAGTTGTTCCCTACTGTGACCCAACAATTGCATTTGTCAACGCCGGCATGAATCAGGTACGAGTCTATCTCGAATCCTAAATCTGATTTGATTCACTGACCTTCAAATTTCTAGTTTAAAAATATATTTCTTGGTAATAAATCACCGCCAAGTAGTCGTGCGGCGAATTCACAGAAATGTGTACGAGTCGGAGGCAAACACAACGACCTGACTGTCGTCGGCACGGACAGCTACCATCACACATTTTTTGAGATGCTGGGAAATTGGTCGTTTTCTGATTACTTTAAACCTGAAGCCTGCCAAATGGCATGGAACCTGATCACAAAAGAGTACAGAATAAGCCCGGATCGTTTGTACGTTACATATTTTGCAGGTGATAAGACAATTGGATTACCAGCAGATTTGGAGTGTAAAGAGATATGGCGACAGCTTGGGTATTATCAACAAAAAATTGTTTTCTACAAAATCCTTAACAGTTTTGTTCTTTCTTTTCAAATATGATTACAGTGTAGCAGACGATCGAATTTTACCATTTGGTATGAAAGAAAATTTTTGGGAAATGGGTTCTACAGGGCCCTGTGGTCCTTGTACAGAGATTCACATAGATCATGTCCGGGGTAGCATGAACCGTTCAAAATTAGTGAACGTTGATGGGCAATCAGACGTCACCGAACTTTGGAACTTGGTATTTATCGAATATAATCGGCAGGACGATGGAACTGTCACAAAATTACCCAATAAACATATTGACACTGGAATGGGAATGGAGAGGTTGACCGCAGTCGTGCAAAACAAACGTAGCAATTATGATACAGATTTGTTTCTGCCTTTATTTGATCATATGGAAAAAGTAAATAAAAATTTTACTTTACTTCACACTGCCTGAAATTATATTTTGATGTTATAGATTTCCAAGGCTCCAGCATACAAAGGATCGTTTTCGGGAGAATCACTTCAAATGGACACTGCTTATAGAATTTTAGCCGATCACTCCCGGATGATAGTCGCCTGTCTGTCAGATGGAATGCTTCCGGATCAAAAGTAACCAAAGATTCATTATAATATCCTTCTTTTTTTAAGTTTTAACATTTTTTCTCACATAGCCACAAATTACGACGAGTCATGCGAAAAGCAATTTTAGTAGCTGAAAATAACTTCAAGACAAAACATTTACTCAATGAAGTTCTTCCGAAAGTTGTAGATTCTTTAGGAGATTCTTACCCAGAAATGCAAGTGAGATTGCCACATACGCTGTCTATTCTGCAGTATGAGCATGAATTATTTGATGCCCTTCGCAGCTCTTCATCCGAAGATATTTCCAAGATATTGAAATCCAATCCTAAATTTGAAGAAATTGACTTAGTGAGTACTCCTGGTTTAATTTACGCCTACAATGATTTAATGGAGGTTAAGGAAACTCTGAAAGATGGTGTTCTGCCGGGAAAAATTATGTTCAAGTTATACGACACATATGGCATAAATGAAGCACTTATTGAAAAAATCGCTGAATTAGAAGGACTCACTCTAGATGTGCCAGGATTCAATGATTCATTGCAGGCTGCTAAACAACGAACTAAAAGTTTATTCAGCATGTCATCAGATGATAATGCCATGAAAGAGCAAATAACCAGTTCAGCAGATGTCACAGAATGTGTAGCAAAATACAATTTCAAATTCGATGGAATTCGCAACATGTACATAGTTAAGCCTGTGCAAGCCAAAGTTCTTGCCATAACCAATGGAAAAACTATGCTGAAATCTATAGAATCGAATGATGAAAGCCACAATTACAGCATAATTGTCGATAAAAGTAATTTTTACTGTGAATCAGGAGGTCAGATTGGTGATATAGGAAGAATAGTTGGTAATAAGGATATTGTATTTCGGGTTTCTGAAGTATCAGATTGTTCTGGTCGGTTACTTCATTCAGGATGCATTGAAGCATCAAATGGCGGAAGTATACAAGTTGGAGACACAGTCCATGTGTATGTTGACAATGATCGCCGCACAGGTGCCACTCTAAATCACACTGCTACACATATAATTAATTCCAGCATTAGGCAAGCCACTAAAAGTGTCGTTTACCAGAAGTCAAGTCATGTCAGTCCTGAGCTACTTAAATTTGAGGTTGGAATTGTTGGCAAGAAACTTAACCGAGAAACAATTGCCCGAATTGAGGCAATCTCTCGTGAAGTAGTTGGGAACTTTAGTGCAGTTCATACTGATATTATTGATATAAGTAAACTGTATGAATCAGATGAAATAGTTCTGGTGCCAGGTGAAGTGTATCCTGAAAGTGGATTGCGCCTTCTCACAATAAAAAATGGGGACTTGCAATTCTCATCATCAGAATTGTGTTGTGGCACTCACGCCGCCAATACGGCTGAGTTGTGCGACATTTGTATTGTAAATGTAAAGCAAAGTGGTCGTGGAAGTTATCTATTCACTGCAATGGCTGGTCCAAGTGCAAAAGATGTTCACAGCACTGGTCGGCAGATGATGACGGATGTTGCAACAATTCAGGCAGATTTATTGTCGGGAAAACAAAAACTTAATGATTTGGAAGCGCGGGTTACCAGAATGAAGCATCTTTTCTCCTGCAATAATGTCGTCATACCATATGTGGTAAAGCTCGATTGCTTGGATATTTTAAATAATATTTCAAAGCAAATAAAAGATGTTGCTAAAGAATCTTTAAGGTAATTTTTACCCAAAAGTTTATTGAATTGTTTAAATAACATATTTTTAGATCGTTTATTGAGTCCGAGATGAAGACTGTTCTGGAGCAATGTCCCCATGATACTCACCCTTTTATCGTCCACTTTCTGACGAGTGGATTTCTTTTGGAAAGTATTTCTTTGCAAAAGGCAACCAGGTTATGTACTGACCGTCCCATATTGGTAATGTCGCTTACCGAGGGCATGGTAAAGGCCAGGTGTTGCGTTCCAAAGGTAATTATTTTTTAAATTATTTTATTTTCATGTACAAAAATGTTTTTTCTACGACAGGAATTTGCAATATCTGGCTTCCGTGCTGATGAGTGGGTAAGTACAGTGGCAAATGTCTTTAGGGCTCAAATCGCTCCACCAAAAGGAATGAATCCGGATGAAGTTTGCAACATGAAAGCTAAAAAAATGCAAAGTTCAATTTTTGAAGAAAGACTCGAATTGGCCTTGGATGAGGCAAAGAAATTTGCTGAAACGTTTTTTAAGTTTGAAAACTTAAGTAAGAGAAGTCACAAGTAAATGTTCGCTGTTTAAAGACTGTTGAGCTAATCGCTTCCCATTTGTACACAGTTTTGTAAAGTTTTGTTGATTTAAATGTTTTATTATTGTACACATTGAATAAAACAATATTTATAAATATTATTATTTTTTAATTTTAAACTTAACGTATTACAAAAAAAATGTTCAATCGTAAAATTAATTTGAAAATTCCGCTAGTGAAAAGTTTCATAAAAATTTCAATACCTTACAGGTGGCACTACACTCAGTCACTTATACTTATTTTTTAAGTTTTAGCAGTTGGTAGCGTGAAGTGTTTTGGAATTACGGTTTGTTGTGGGCGCCAATTGTTTACTCAAAGAAAAGTGTAATAGTAATTTTGTATTCATTGGAAAAGGTGTGAAAATCGATTACAGTGTTATTATTCTCCCTTAAATAAATTTATATTTAAGTGATTAATGTGTTATGTGTTTTTTTTCTATTCTTATTGATTATAATTATACCAAAGTGGTAGCTGTCATTTACCAATTTTCGAAGACGCCGCTAGCTGTCCAATAAAAATATAATATTTAAATAAAACTGGAAAGATAGTTCTTCTTTTATACTAATTAACCACATTTTATAAACCAAATAAATTGAAATGGAGAGCCTGGAGTTGCGCCACTCAATATTGAGGGATAAACTAGATACCTTAGGAATGCACCAGCCACTTCCATTAGGTGCTGTAAGTCTAGTCACAGTACTAGTGGATGATATAATCAAGACAACGGACAATTTAAAAAAGGCCAAGAAAAAAATCAACATTCTTCTCGATGTAATTATTTTATTTTATTATATGGGAAATTTCTACTTAGTCTGAAAGAAACAAAATCAATTCGATAAAGAAATTCAATGTTTTTACAATTCGTTTTTGTTTACACAGGAAAAAGCAGCTTGGGATCTTGGCGTCGAGCCCTATAAATGCGACAACACCAGACTCGTAAATGAGTCAAACATTGTCCACGTACAGCTGATAAAAGAGCGCGAACAATTTGAGTTGTCATTGATTGAACTTCAGAAGCGAATTCGGGATTTGGAAAACGACAAACAGTACTTACGAGAGCACTGCGCCGCATTAGAGGAGAAAATAATTGGTTACGACAAGAACAAAATGAAAAATCGCAGCGATTCCAATCTAGCCAGAAAGCCGTTTGTGTCCACTGTTCGGTCAGGAATTGATCCACTGAAGCCGTTGCCACATGGCTGGAACGATAACATGACGGATAACTATAAAAAAAGTGTCAGTGGAGAAATAACGCAGGCACAATTTCGTCATGAATTAAAACAAGCTGAAAATGCTCAAAAAACCTTACAGGAGATGAATAGCTGTCTCAATAAAGAGGTACGACATTTAGGAAAGCTAATCCAACAAAATTGTGATATCAATTAATTTATCAAATTACAGGTTGAAGAACGTAATCGAGAAATTGCGAGACTTTCGTTGCTTCTTTCGGGAGGTAGACCGGCGCCAGGTCTCGCTAAAGATTGTTGTGTACGAGGCATTCAAAACCTAACAGGAGATGTTGAGTATCTGCAAAAGGAAAAATATTCTCTTTCTGCTGATTTAAATAATTGTCTCAGTCAAAAACATGAAGCTATGGAACGAGCAATGGAATTAGATGAATTAAATAAAGATTTACAATCAAAACTTGATGAGTTGGAAAGAGCTGCACTGCAAATTGAAAAAGACGCCAATTTCAGAATTGACTTGAAAAACAAAAAGATTGATGAACTTAAAGTAATTCAAAAATTATAATAACCAATCAAATTTACAGCTTTTGTTCGTTTTAGGAAATGTTGAGGGTTTCACTGGACAAGCACAGCTGTCGAACGGGAGCTGATAATGATAGAATAAACCAAAATATTGCTTATGAGTCTAAAAGGAGCAGGCTTAAGGACGAATTGCAGGATGTGAAAGCAAGTGGTAACTAAAACAGACAGGAAATAATTTTGCCGATACTTTAATAACGAATCTTTTTAGAATCTAATCTTAAGAAAAACATTGACAGACTGGTGAAGAAAAACTTAAAGTTAAAGCAAAAATATGAAGACTTATCCAGGTCACAGACACCCGCTCCCTCGGCCTTATCACAAATCGGAACTATCTCCACGCACCAATTTGATTCCGTTAAGAAAGAACGAGACCATTTCCAAAAGCAATATTTAGATCTTGTCCAAAACGCACCTTCCAATGCCGTAAGACTACAAAAATCAATTTAATATAATTTCAATAACGTTTGAAATCTTTTAGGAATATGATATGCTGCGAACTAAACTGATAGAAAGGGAACGAGAAATATCATCTTTACATGATCAACTTGATTCACGATTTGCAGAAAGCACAGCCTCAGTGCCAGCCCACAGTGTTCAGTCAGCGATAAAAAGAGCAGAACGAGAGCGAGATGTCTACAAGCAGGATGTACAGAAACTGAAATTTGAAATTGATAGTTTACGCGAAAAAATCAAGCTCAGCACTGAAATGCAATTGGTGGAAAAAAATCGATACTCACGTGAGATGGATGATTCTCTAAAAAAAATAAAAAGCTTGGAAAGTACAATAACTGATCTCGTATCGTCAAAGGGACCCAGTGAAGTGACAACCACACTTCAAAAGCAAACCATAGAAGAGTTGAATGAGAAACTAAAAAGAGCTGATGCTGAGAACCACGAACTGTTGCTGAAGAACAATCGATTAAAAATGCTGCACGAGCAAAATGAACGATTGCTGGCTGACCATCAAAATAAAATGATGCACTCAGATTTCCAGTTGCGAAAAACCGAGAAAGTCCTGGAAAAGACTAATAGCAACAATGAACTGGTAGCAAGGGAAGTGGATATTCTGAGAAAAGAAGTTGCTGGACTAAAGGCGACTAATGCGGCATTGGAAGAGCAGAGAGATGGACTTGTTGTATGTCTTTTTCAAGCTGTTCTAAATCAGTTTTTTATATATTATTTTGTGATTTTAGAGCGAGCTGGATAACAAGACCGAGCAGTTATTTGCTGTAGACAAGCAGCTGCAGAGTTTGCGCGTCGCTAAAGTGGATCTTGAAGTTGCAACAGATACATTGAAAAAGAAAATAAGGTCAGTTTCGCTTAATTCTTTACAAAATCTTTCAAAAAATTATAAATATTTTCGAATACCTAGAAGCCATTTTTAAACTAAGGATCAGTAAAAGACAGGGACTAGTTTATTTCTTAAATTAATGAATTTATTGCTTACAGTCTTGTCTAAATTAATATAACATTAAACCACAAAATTTATGGCACATCACAATATTATACTGCACTTAACTTAAAGAAAGGTAACTTGAATATAAGTTAAATTAAATAAAAATTGGCGTTGTGTCCGAATTATCCAAATAACTTCAGAAACCACCTACGAAAAATAAACACAATTTCATATAAAAAGTTGCTTCCGAGCTGTGCATATTTATGTTGTGTGAAACTAATCATTTTATACATAAAACAAACGATATTCATTCAAAAGTGTGTTAGCCATCGTGCTTTTTCCACATTATCATTAACTACAATACAATAAAATACAATAAATACGTAAAATACTAAACAAAACTACAAACAAATGACTCACATGCATAAAAAGAGGGCAACAGCCAACATCATACACCCACAAATAGTACAAATAATGCCTTAACTTCTAAACTATACAGCCACAATATCATCTCACTACTCGTCTAAAGGCAAACGTATAATTTTGATAACTCTTCGAGTTTAAATACCTTGCAAGTCCCACACTGGGCGCGTGACAACCCACATACCCATCATCCGCTTCGAATTCCGTGTAACCAGGCCGGCATTGGCACTTGGCATGATGCCTTCTAGTGCTCGATGCCACTTTAAGTGGTTCCAGCCACTGTCCGGGACCACACGGTCCCCTACTATACAATTTGAAGCACTTGCCATTCATCTCAACCATTCCGGTAGTGGCTTCGCACGCACTTTCCAATCGTTCATTGGTGTTGCATGACTGATCTAGGTTCGACAGAATGCCAGCACATCCACAAACACCATTGTAGGAAACACCATCCACGGAAGGGCGTGTGGTAAAATCGAAGACTACCACTTTATTGATAGGACAAGGTCCCTGAGTTCCAATTCTATAACAGGTTTGTTCCTCCGGGAAGTACAAGCGACCTTTTCCACAAGGATTTGGCATGCACGTGGAGTTTACCAAAAATTCACTGCTCTCGCATGGTCCTTGTGTATATTGGCGATAGCAATATCCATCGGACCATTCAACGTAATCTTCTTTGCATTGACAGGACGCCTTTGCCATGCGTCCTTCAATTTTGTCGGAGACCATGAAGATGCGTCCGTTTGTACAGGGTCCAATTGATCCTATTGGTATTTTATGGATGATTAGTAAAAATTGAACCACTTGAGTAGGCGACATACAAACCTAATTCGTAACACTTTTGAGTATTTTCGTCAAAATGCGGCAATTTCGAGTTGCATCCACAGTGTCCACCTGGCAAGAATAAATTGCCGCGTTCATTGCATGGGCCTGACGTAAAATGTTCGTGACACGTATTGTCACTTGCGTAGAAATATTGCGCCAGCTCACCGCTGTCCTGGCACTATAGATTTTGGCGAGCTTCTTGTTAAATTTCCGCTTTTCAAATCTTGATTTTACAGAAGTTCACTTACCCGACATTCGGCTATGTCATTTTCTGCTAATGTGATCAATTTTCCCTTGGGACAAGGACCTTTTGTGTGGAGCGTGTAGCACTTGCCGTCTTTGGGCCAATATAACATTCCTCCCTGACATTGTTTTGGTGCTTTGCATGTTCCCCATCGTTTCCTGGCTCTAATTGATTGTATTGTTGTTTAAAATGTTTCTATTGTTCACAAAATAAGTCTTACAGTGTCTTCTGATTCCCAGTGTCTGAGATAGGTCCAAAATATTGTCCATTCTCACATGGACCATTCGAAAACAGCGTGTAGCACTGCGATGAAGTTGTGAGCTGAGCTGTGCCCGGTGGACACTTACACTCTGCAGACATTCCTGAGGCCAGCATGTTGTTGCCACTTGGACTTAGTTCCATTGTGTCGGGACATGGAAAACCAACCTGTAGTGCAATTTCTTAATTATTTAAGTTTGGTAAAATGTAATTAGAATTTTACCTGAAATATTTTAAAACACTTATTTAATGGCTCCCAGTAAAGCAACTGCCATCCACCTGAAAGAGCTGCGCATGGATTTTTAGCTGGATCACTCCAAGGTGGCGGCGCGATTGCGCCCCAAGCGCTGCCGGCTGTGGCAATCACCAAACAAATTAATGCAAACTGCGTCCATGATTGAGTCATCACATCAAATCTGAAAGAATTATGTGAAGAAAAAAAACTTATACACAATTCATTTAATGTATTCTTCTTGTATTTCTCATAATCCACATGTTATCATTTTACATAATATCTGGCACAATAGCATTAAAGATTGAAGCAGAATAGTCGCGCGCCAAACCGCGCAGCGTCTCGCGCACATTTTGACCTCATTTAAGTGGCGCTGCTGTGCGTCTCTTGTCTCACTTCGTGTGAACTGACCACAGACAGGCAGACCATTGCTGATGTAATATATACAATCATGGACATTTCTTTGAGTGGTTGACCAGAAAATGAAAGTTTTTTTCGCGATCCAAATAATTTCGATTGCACAAAAAATTAACAAATTACGTAATATCGTTTAAATGGAATTGCATAGACTTATTTGCATTTGGTTGATGTTTATCGCATTTATGATTGGTGGTGTGAATTCGATGGGATGGTGTTAATGAGATAAATTATCTCAGTGGGAAGATGGTGTTAAGATATTGCTTACGGTTATTGTTATCATTAGTCTTCAGTATTTGTCCATCGCGTATTTGACAAAGCTACTAATTTTCGATGATTAATAGCTTTTAGACATTTGTTTGTGTTACTTCAGAAGAATTATTTAAACAGGTAAAAACTGATAAATTGAAACTTTTTTGTGATTACCTTAAATAAATGAATTCTGGTGCGTCCTGTACTATTTCTTAATGCAGATAACATAAATTTCGTATATTTATATTCATAACTCATCATGTCTACCGTCAACGTAAATTACAATGTTTATGTCTACATTAATGGTCAACGTCGAAAATCCTAAATAAGTCTGAGGTAACGCCTAATGAGTGACCACTAACAATGTACAATATCAACTCAATTACCCACCTGACAGCCTATAGAGGAAGGTGTTTTGAAATTTCATAATTATTGAAGTGTAAATCCGTCTATCATTGCAATTGTTCATCTTGCCGACGAAAAATCATTAAAGCTTGGGAGTAAAATTCATAGTACAAGGAGAAGACGCATCAGATTGTAATTATGTAGTAGATTATGTGAAAATGGAGACTGTAACATTAAACATTAAATTGCTACAAAATATTACATGAATTTTGGTGTTACATAAGATGATTCATTAATGTAAAAAGAAACCACTGATTACCATTAAGTAAGCTATTTGAACCGTAAATGTGAATTTGTTCAAATTTTGTGAATCATATTTGTGAGTTCCGATGAACATTTAATTTATTTATAGTTTCCGAGAATTCCATCACAAATCGCAATGCAATAATTTATTAGCAAAACGACCATATGTGATTATTTTCCCATATTCACATCAGCAGTAGTGCACGCGTGTAGCTCAATCGAAAGTGAAGCGCCGGCATTAATTGAATTTTATGTCGAAATAAACGTGAGTTGGCGAGTAGATGATTATTTGGTGTTACCGGCGCGGCGGCCACGATATATGAACATAAAATTATGTAGCTTGTGAATTCGACACGCTAGCCCGCAAGGATAGACGCTCCAACTGCGTTAAATCCGAAACGAATGTGTGGTGTCATCAGTCATGGACAAATGTAACAAAACTGAAAACAACAACGTTTCTATGGCGAGACGTATCGGCCATTGTTACCGACTATATATTTTATTGTTGGGACAAGTGCATTACTCACTCACGTCGGTGAATTTGTGTGGATATTTGAATACATGTACGAGTACGTTTGCAGACACGCAATCCAAACTAAATCCTGTTTGGTTAATGTTTTCTTGGAATACTATCAATTTAAAAGGGTTTTACTTCCTTTTAGGGCGAGCTGGCGCCATCGCCGCAAGCCAAATCGCTTTAGAGACTCACGCAAGACAATTGCAAACAGCAAATGAAATGAATCAAGTTTCCTTTGTTAAGAAGGATATTTACTTATTTCATTCGCCAAAATTTGTTTTATTACATACCAAATATTAGCGTCTGAATATTTTGTTTTCATTTCAAATTTACACCTTTAAGTTACATATGTGTGAGAATAACAGACCAGAACAGACCAGATTAAGATCACAAACAAGTCAAATAAACGCTCAACTCATCTCGCGCAGTTACAGAGTCGTAACCTTTTCCCATCCGTCATTCCTTAGAAATTGAATCTTGTTTGTCGAGTATTATTTTCTCAATAGTTCTTACGACTCCGTGATCTTAATACCGCTGCTTTTTCAACGCTGCATCTAAAGAAATTCATAAACATTAACACTACACGTAAGCTCTCATTTTATGTACAACGGCGCGTGCATCTTCGTGAGTCTTCACTTTCTGTAACATGTGGTTAGGCTTATTGTTTAGATGAATAGCGTCGAATGACTGGTTCGAAATAAGAAGAAGAAATTATCTTTGAATGCATAGAAATCATTACAGAAACGGTTTCTTTTGAATGTAAATGTTATACATTTATTTTGTCTAGCCGAGTTTTTGCATTTAAAAAAATTGGATTCCAAATTAGTACACTAACAAATTACAATTAGGAGTTATGACTTAAGCGGAGTGATTTATGTTTCGTTTTAGACCCTTGATCAACATAATTATAGCCCTTTCATATCATTTCTTGTTTTACACAGTAAATTCGTACAGGGTGATGATCGATTTATTTGTTTTTTTTTACGTAAATCTCCTATTGTTTTCTTTCTAAATTCGGATAAACGTTTATGTTTTTTTGAAAGCTACTTCCTGTTATCATTTATTAAAGTGCCAATGCCAACATTTCTAAGTTCAAGGATTCATTAATTAATGAAATTTTTGTTGAATATCATAACGTGGGATACCGGACTTTTGTTGCATTAATTTAGCAAATTTAAATTTCAAAGTATTTATCAGTTTAACTAAAAAC
The DNA here is from genome assembly GCA_026546915.1 of Sylvicola fuscatus. Lineage (NCBI taxonomy): Eukaryota > Metazoa > Arthropoda > Insecta > Diptera > Anisopodidae > Sylvicola > Sylvicola fuscatus. Next base: position 394,348 of record JANSTS010000005.1, read on the forward strand.
AAATCAAATCACTTGCTACAGGTAAAAGTAAAAGTTGCAAACTATCACCCTGTATATGGTAATATTCATTATCCATATTCATTAATTATTTATTTTGGTTGATTTCGAATGTGACTCGTATAAAATTTGAAACAATTTGTGAAAAATGTTTACCAAAACGAAATAATTAAGTTAGTTTGGAGAAATTTTATCGTACCCGACATCTTTTATTTCTCTAATCCAAATTCAGTTTTGATCTTTGATGTATGTATTTGATAGGAAAGAAACACGTGTTTTCCTGCGATTATATAAGTTGTATTTACATATGAATAATTCTTTGATAATTGAAATGTTTGGTGGTTTAATTTTTTTTTCTAATATAAAATTGAATTTTAACACCTTTGCTTTAATTTAAATATTTATAAAATGTAAAACTTGTTTGTTGGTAGAATAATTGCAAGCTGCTTACCGGCTCATCTTATTTGCTTAACTTGGCAGTTTAATGCAAAGACAAAAATCTAACCGGTTTGTAAGGAAATGACTCAATCGCTATTCACATTGAAATATATAATTTAAACGACACAGACATCTATCAAAATAATCAAATACATAAAATGATTTATGAAAAACCTCAAATATGAGAAGAAATCGAAAGCACCACACGACATTGGCATTAAGTATCAACCACGAAAATTCAATTAAATAAGTGTAAGCGTACCTTGAACTCGGCCACATTTATTCCGCCTTAGCATAAATATATGTAATGGACAGCCACACTTTTTACTGTGATTTCGATCAATAATCAGCCAGGTTATTTATCACATATAAACATGTTACTTGATGGTCATATGTTCAAAGCACCTACATGACAAACAAACGACGCACTAAACACACAATTTCAAACGCACACGCCTCAAGTAAACGTGCTCAAGTAGAATTTTCACTGTTTCCTTTGGCTGAAGCACCCACCAGACGAATGAGCAAAATATTATCACAATTGATTATCCAAGTCTCGTTGAAAATGAAAGTAAGTTTTAAGACGTGGATGCTTTAACAGTTAAGACATCTGCTAAATGTTGTATATTTTATAATCGCTGAATCACCTTCCACTGATCACTTCAAAATTTGAATCGGAATTGGTATCGCCTGAACTTTCCATCCACACATAATCCGCGACCACGGTACACTGTCGCTTGGATGCGTTTCACAGAAAAACAATAACACTACAAAAACAAAAGTTTTAAGTTGTTCTGAGGGAGTATTTTCTGATGAAACTGAACGGTCGCGTCGCGTCGCTGTCTCGCCTACAAACAAACAGAACCGAACAATCGCAGATCCGACAAAAGACTGAGGCGACGAACCTCCACACCGCCAGTGTACAGACTGTAGACACGCCAAACCGCCAACTACGCCGCGCTTAACTCAGCTCGAGGCAGCCGTTGCGTCGCTCGGCCTTAGTGGGAGTGGGAGTTTATTATTAATATTAAACAGAAATTAAAACGTTGTTAGACGGTTGTGCGTTAACATAACATAAGCACGAATGTTGGAAAGGAATTAAAGGTCGTCGATGCGGGTCGATCACATTTGTCTATAGATTTTGCAATTGATGATGCCAGCGTGAATTGACATTTGTGGCGCTACTTTTATGTTCACATAATTTGCATATTTGTGGAATTATGCGGTTGCAACAATACTTCGTATCTATCTGGTAATTTTATTACTAGTTATATCAATGTTTGTCGGCTTAGTTATCACTATCAGTTATAGTTAATATGCAGTTTTCGAAATACAGGAAAATATGTACAGCATTAAATTAAGTTTATGCGTGGATTTGGTTAAGCTGTAAGTTTTAAGCGGTTTAGCATATATTTTGGCTCATTTTTATTATCTAAAAGTCATTGAATATGTCAAGATAGAAGAAAAGATTGTTTTTTATTTAAACTAAATGAATAATAGGTAATTGAAACATTTGTTTTTAATTTTTTTTTTAAATTAAATAGTGTAGAAAAGCATTCATTACACAATTAGTTCTTTAAAACCCGTTACCAGATTGTTGTAATAAAACTGAAATTTTGGGTTTGACGAAAAAAATCCATCCCATTCGATTCCATTAAATTCCTTTCATATAAGTAAACCAGTAAAATTCAAAATTTGTTTGAATAAATTATTTTCAAAGCTTCTTTTGTGAATTTTTTTTAGACTCTTATAACATCTCTTTTCTCTTAAATGTGATTGGCATTCAGTTTAAGAGAATCCGTCGTCACAATATTGTCTCTCTTACCATGAACGTCCCAACATATGGAGATGGTGGTAACATGATTTAAAATTCACGCTTTTTGATTTCAAATTGCATTTGCGCTGCATCTTTGTGTGCGCTTTTTGCACACATGTCTTTTATCTTTTGAGACGTTATTCACTCTATTCCTAACTTTTTCATAAAGTTTCAAATTTCGCATTCAATCCCTAACTCACTTCACTAAACACAATCATTATACTCACTCTATTGTTTAATGCTGCACACAAATTAAAGTGCACCCGACGATACAAAATAGTTACGTTTATTTAGAGA
>JANSTS010000005.1:396995-408649 GCA_026546915.1 Sylvicola fuscatus
CGTATTAATTACAAAGTAAACTATTTGTGAGCGACTTTCACAATCATCTGAGTGCATTTTCTTTCTAACCAAATCTTAGGCGATAGATATTTGGTTTTACTCTGCTTAACAATGTGCGGCTCTGACGGCTCAGATAAAGAAAATTAAATGTATCACTTTCCTATATTTATAACGGTCGATTTATGTGTCGTGACGCAACTGTTGTGGATACTGAGCGGAGTCTGCGGTGCAGCTTACATGACGTAATGCACATTTCTTAAGCGACATTACAGGATGTGATTAAAACGAAATTGTATTTTACCGGTTTGTCTGCACGAAACAGTAAATAGTGGCCAATGGCACATTTGACTTACTGTGTAGTTGTAACTGCTTATGCTAACATATGGATGTGTATTTTTGCTAACAATCGGAGGTTAATGCAAGTTATTAGAAGAAAATCGTTGTTGTTTATGTATCTTTTTATATATAGAGTGTACAGGGTGGGAACTAAACTCTTAAAAAATTATACTAAGTTTAATGTGTAAGGATGTGACAAGTGTGAACAAGAAAATTTGTAAGAACTCTTGCATTTCAAAAATGTGAGTATTTATTATAAAAAGATTTATGAAAATTATCTCTGGAAGATTGTTTTTTCTTTGTGTTTATTAGATCGACTTGTAAGCCACCCTTTCGATTTAAATAAAATAAATTACGTAACTCTACAGACATAAATGCACAGTGAAATTACTGCGACTCTTGCAATTGATAATTTATTGCCATCACAACAAACGAACCTCGACAAAGAAAATCAATAACTTGTGTATTAAGGATTATAACAACAATGTGACATATTATATTGTCATTTTGAAAAGAAGCGTCGTCGTTGGTATTTAATAGGTTTCATAAATTTTATGAGCTGCAACAAACATTTTTATACCTTTTAAAATACCTGTAAATAAACTGTACTTTGTGCTTTTCATTTATATTTTATATACATAATTGAAATAAGTCTTTAATAAAGTCTTACCTTTTTTTTAAAGATTTAATTGTGAATTTTTCTGTCGTTAGTGTGACTCATAGACTTACATTAAATTGTGCATGAAAAAAGTAATCATATCATGTAAAAATATATAATTGCAAAGATTAAATCATTGCTAGAGTTAAGTTCTCATTATATCGTCATTAAGCGTTTTAAGGGCACTGCAGCTGCTATAAACAGACATCTACTTGTTGTATTTTAACGGACCAGACACCCACACTTAGTTGTTGTTTAACTGTCTTTAAACGATGAACGTCTATTATAGTGCTAAAAGTATGTAGGTTTTTTAAAAGAAAAAGTCACGAATGAATTCCAATTGTAATTATGAAATGATAGTTTGCAGTTATGTCACGTACGACGCACTTTACCGGATATTGAGACGTTCTTATGAGAATGAAGAATGAATACTATTGTTAAATGGCCTGAAACTACAGTTTTTTATTTGCAAATAATTTGGCAAACTTATTGTCATCAAATGTTTCTTCTTTATTAACAGTTCTTAATAAAAATTGAAATTTGTTTCTTCACAGCGCTTCTCAGTCAACAGACAAACAACGATCTGTCAGTCTTCGTGAGTTAAATGCTGAAGCTGAGACTTACCGACAACAGATAGCGCAACTCGAACGAACAAACAAGAACTTGTACGCTGAAAACAGGTAAAATTAAAAAAAAAGTTTAAGCCTGCGAATTGTATTTGCCTAATTTACGATATTATTTACTGCCAATATCACAGGCGTCTAACCGACAATCAAGCTGAGCTAGAAAGCAACCAGGCGCTAACGAAAACCCAGCTCAAAGATTCCTTGCTGGAAATTGAGAAACTGAAACAACAACTAACCGATTATGTGCAAGAGGTTCAGCGAGTTGAACGTTTACTGTTGGAGCTAGAGAAACAGCGCGAAGAAATGCTCAACGATTACAAGATGTTGTCGAAAGACGCGGCTGCCTTAGAAAAAAGCAACCAAACGCTTGAATTGGAGACAACCGATACAAAGTAATTGATTTTTTAAACCCATTTTAAAACAATTTTTAATAAAATTGTCATTCATAGGTGCAGAAAATGTTATTTTTAATTATGCTTATTTTATATTTTGCTTTATAAGTTTTTTTACGCGCTCTAAATATTTTTTTTAAATTAGACATCAGTTATGCCAAGCGGTAGAGAAAATCAGCGATCTGGAAGAACAACTTCAACTGCAGAGACAAAACGGATTTTCAGATGAAAATCAAATCGCTGCCATGTCCAAGCAAATCGGAACCCTCGAAAGTGAAATCGAAAATCTTAAAGATGACAAGGCGAAAATCAAAGGAGATTACGCGGCGCTCAAGGAGTTGGTTGGCAAATTAGATTTTCAAAAGGACAAATTAAATGCTGAGGTCACAGAAATAACTAACATTCAGAAGACGGTAAGGATAAGATTATTGATAATTTTGCATTTTCACTCACTAAAATTTGGTTAGCTGGAGCGTGAAAATGGCCAGCTAAGGAGTACTTTAAACTCTGCTAAAATTGGTGACAAGGCTGCTGTTGACAGTCTTCAGGAGCTTTTGGCGTCAACGCGTAAAGATTTGGATGAACAGCGATGTGCTTCGAACACTCTCAATGCAGAAATTCAGAAACTTCAAAAGATTGTTAATGAGACTGAGGTATGTTTGCGGTTTTCCTTTCCTGTTTTTATTTTTAAAATTGTGTTTTCAATTTAAAGGCAAAACTAGCTGCTGAACAAGTAGTTTCTGAGAAAAACAAGAATTTGGCTAAAGAATACAGCGTCCAAATTGAGGAGCTTAGACACAAATTGACTGACACCAGATTTGCAGAGGTCCGAAATAATGAAACCATTCCAGACGAGAGGTAGTTGCTTTTCGACTTAAATTAACGCTCAAACAACATAAAGTGCCCTAAAACATATACATACTATATATCAATAAAATATTAAAATTAAATTGTGTAAAATTGTAGTTTGTCAAATTATGAAGAAAACTTATTATCCCAACGATCTATGAGTGGTAAAATATATTAATTTAAAAGTATTTAATGTATTTAAATAAACATTTTTATTTGTAGGTGGCAATTATCCAATTCCTCCAAACAATTCAGCGGTTACACATTTTGAAATAAGAAACTCTTCTAAAAATTCCGTAAACGATATTCTTTCAAAATCGTGGAACCTTAAATCATCTGACGACTTCAATTCCGAAATTAGCGACTCTATTTTTAGTTATACTGATGATTTGAACGATACTTTACCAACTGATCATGAAACGTTGAAAAACGAGTTTAAGGAAGAAAAGGAAAATGCAAATAACACGACTTTCCCTTTATTCCCAAACGAAGCATGTGTTGATGAAAACCACACAAATTCAAATTTTCCTGTGTTTGAAAGCGAATCAATCGCAAATAGTTCTAAAGAACTACTGCCTGAATCTAAAGAAATCGATGTCACCGGTTCTAACATGAATGTTATCACAAAACCAACACATTTAAGTGAACGTCGCAATAATGAAGCCATTGCCGTTCTGTCTAATTCGGATGATTTCGGTCATTTTGTACAGAAACTAGAGTCCCATAGCAGATCAAGCAGTCGAAACCAGGTCAAAATGTCACCCGCCACTCTCAGAAACAGTGTTTTTCGAACCAATCCCAAAATATCTTCCTGTTCAAGCGTGCAAACTATTAATGACTTTAATCGTATTAGTAGTTGTACTAAACCTTTTAATGGCGCAACTTCAGAAGACAATTCATTGTATGAGACTGCAAGGCAATGTGTGGTTCAAACTAATACTGACAATGGTTATTCTGGGTCAGCATTTGACACGTCATTTTTACGACCACCGCCACCCTTTCCATCGGATCAAATAGACTTTCTGAATATTTTGGTAAATTCATTAGCTGGACCTATTGTTAAGGTGTCGTTGGAAAAAATGTAAAGTCCTCCTGGAGTGTATTTTGATACTACCCAATATTTTAATTAAATGAAACTGCAATGGCAAACGTTTAAAATCTGTCGACCGGATCTCCTTTCCAAGTAGCGTTGTAAATCGCTTAAAAAAATCATAATGTTATTAAACAATAAAATAAAAAAGTCGACATTAAATGATCACGTGAAACAATTTATTATTGAGTTTAAAAACACAAAACATTCGCCCACAAAATGTATTTATGTATTTTAAATCGACATTGAGATTTGCTGTTTTTTCCACTACATTAAATATATATTTTTTTATAAACGTTACAATTAAAACAAAACAGCAGAATTATACAAAATGAATGCATCCAAAACTTCTACGTATAATATACCTTAAAATAATGTGTTAAAAAAAGTTTGTTTGTTTTTAAAAAGTTCCCAGACGTAAAAATAGTGTTTTATCGTAAATTTTGTTATTTTTTCGCATTTTAAATTTAGATGTGTTTTTTTATAAAAGTTTTATATTCTTCTCTTCTTGTTATATTACTTTCCTTCATTTATGTACAAAAACAGTTAATTATTAGTTATTAAATACATAAATAAGTTTAATTTTTTTCGTCTACTGAAACTAAATGAGCACATTGTCTTCTAAAATTAATATTATTACTCTATTTCTAATTACTGTATTTGACTTGATAATTGTGATTCTGGATAATTGGATTGCTATTGCATCTCTGGATTGATATCATGGCATCGGATATTGGGTATTTGTATATATGAGTGTACTTGTTTTATATGTTGGCTATGTTGTGTGGTATTTATGTCGGCATAGATTAAACACTTTTAATCGTTTTAAGCGCAGCACCGGAGACGTTTCGCTTAACAATAAAATAAAGTCTGCATTCAATATTTATTTTTCATTAACATTAAAATATGCCAATTTTTGGTTATCTTCTTGTGCATTGCTGACTGATGTTAACGTACCAGAGACATACCAAGGAACATGACTTCGACTAAAAATTTGAAATATAAAACATAGTAAGTTGAGTAAGAATGTTAGAGGAAAAACGGAAAAATTAAAATCTTTGTTCTCTGGGTATGTCAATGTAACGTACAATAATAGTATTAAAATATTTTAAATTTTTATCCGCAAAAAATTAAAATGTCAAGTTTGTTGTGAAATGTTCGAAAACATTTTCTTTGTTTAAATTATTGAATTAGAAAATTTTATTAAATATTACAGTATCATATTAAAATATAATTTATTTAAATGAAAATCGAAAAATGTTTTGAAAATGTTCATGGTCCGAACTGCCATACCCAACATTGTAAACTAGATCAATTTTTTTTTCTGGTTAGATCTGTTCTCTAGAAAAAGAGAAAAATGACATCAAAGTTAACTAATTGTTTATGAGACTTAATATTTAAAAAAAAAAACACTTTTTTTACACAATTAGTTAGATGAGTTAACGAATAACAACACTTTACAATTAGAAAACGAAAGATCATGAATCCTTTTTGCATATTAATATTTAAAAAAATGAAATGCCTCTAGAATTCAAAAATGTGAAAAAAAGTTTGTCCCATAAAAATTAATTTGATCTTTACAAATATATTTAAACTATGCTGACAGTAATAAAAATTTAACACAATATTACAAAAAAAAAATTATATAAAAACATAATAAAGTCATGATTTTAAAAGGAAAACATTTAACCGTTTTACACAGCTGTTGAGTGTGCGATCAAAAAGACTATTAACAACAAAATGTTTTTTGCAGGAATTTAGAAAAACATTATGTCAAATGATGGGATAAAACCTACAAACTTGTAACCACAATAAATTTAATACAGCAGGTATTTTTTTGCTTTTATCATCAAAATGAAACTCTTTCTCTTCGTTCTATAATACGATCTAAAGTATCTGCAATCTGATAGTAAATTGTTTTTGTTTGTTTTAATACATAACATGTTCTACATTACGACAATTTGAGAAGCTGAATGAAATGAGATTGTATCCTAAATGACAAGAAAATCTTAAGAAGTAAATTTGTTTTTATAAAAGGTCCCAACGCATCAAAATCGTGGGAATTTGCTTGCTTTTAAAAACGGTTCCGTCTATTGTCTTAATATATAATCAAATAGCTTAGCTTGTTGATTAGTATGGGCCATTGCTTACAAATTAAAAATTGTACGCATGCAATTTGGAGAGATCTTCGAAATTCGAATTGGCCGGCCCCAGTTGTGGTGGGAGGCTGGCGACACAAGTGATAGGTGCAATCGTTCGCAGCAAGCTGCTGGTCAGCTCCTGTTCCGAATCAAATCGAGGAGCCGAGGAAGCGTATCATTTTCTCTTAAAACAATTCCCGCCACTAAGCAACTAGTTAAACCCGTTTAACCTATGTTTTAAAAAGTAATTACGCATTTAGCTCTTATTCCTAAGTGTTACTCAGATCTTTTTTGCTCATTAACATATATATTATTTGTACGAAACTCAATATTATTTTCATTATTCTTAGTAACTAAAACGATCTCGAAAGCATATTGTTTGTGTACTGTGAAATACTTATCTTATATATCTAATTAGCAATCAAATCAATTGTGTTGAACCAGAAAAAGTATTAAGGACGACAAATTAATATTAATTTTTTTTAACGAAACCTTTAAATTATATTCATTAATAATTAAGGGAACAGGATGGGGAGGGGAGGGGCGTAAAATCGGGGTACTAGGAAACTTAAGTTTTCCAGTTGTTCTGACGCTGATTACTGGGACCTGGTGCCTGTGGTGGTATCATATCTAGCAAGTATTGTCGCTGCAGCTCAGCCAAACGCTGAATATCTGCAATGTTAGCTGGAGCTTTGCCACCGGCTGATTGAACTACAAAGACAATAAAAATGGTTGTAAACAAAGAACTGGTTAAAGAAAAATTTAAAATTACCGATTGCTTGTGCAGCTTGCGCCATCGCTAACTGGTACGAGTAAAGAAGCGGAGTGAGGTGCATCATATTATTTGCATTTCCGGATTGAAGTCCTGTCAAAAAAAAAAGAAGTTAGATGACCGATCTGTAGGAAAGTTCAGTCAATGCAAACTTACCTCTAAGTAATTGTTGTTGCATCTGTAAAGCAGCTGCATTATTGAAGTTTCCGAAATTGCCCAGATTGCCAAGGTTCGCGTTGCTTAAAGCGTTCATTTGCTGGAAATTAGAGAACTTGTCAAACGCTGCAGCATTCGACGATTGGCCAACGTTGTTGTTGCTGCTGGAGCCAGCATTGTTGCCTTGATTATTGCCACCAGAACTGTTTGATGAGTCATGACGCGAAGACCGTGAGCTGGATGGCGGCGGTGTCGGTTGACTTGGTGGCGTTGGCGTTGGCCGTTGCTGTGGCGTCGGTGTTTGGGATTTGACTGGTGGTGGTGGCAGTGACGGCGCCGGTGACTGCACAGTTTGTACAGATATTGGTTGTGGCGTGGATGGATGCGAATCCACAGGTGACGGACTATTCTGCGTCGCCAAGCGCTGCTCAATCTCCTGCTCCTGTTGCAGTGCTTTCACGAATGCCGTTTTGAGGCGGTTTGTGTGCTCCGCTTTCAGTGCCTTCTTCACGTTTGTCGTAACACATTGCTCACAAATTACTTTAGAATCTTTACCTGTGTAAGGGAAAATACGACAAATGTAAGATTAGACTGGCCGTTTGAGAAAACGTTACAAGAAAAAACAACACAGCGTTGCCCTTGTTCCTTGAACGAGTTTTGAATGTGAGAAGGAACGCTAGTAAACCTGGATAATTTTGGAAAGTAGGATTTCCTCCTTTACCCTGCTTTTCCCATTTCCAAACGGGTGTAAAGTCAATTTTACACTGGGCACATCTGAACGGTTGTGCCACGGTTGGTGCCATCTTGCGATCCTTCGTCAAAAGGTAGTCAACCACGTGTTCCATACCGAGCAAGTACACGAATTCGGTGTTGCTGGGGTTGGGAATGAAATGCATCTCTGGTGGTGGAGGTTTGGGTGGTGGGATCTTGAAAGTTCGCATTTTGAAAAATCAAAGTTAGTGTTTGAATGATGAAACAAAATAAAATTACGGGCAAGCAGTGCCCTCTTGTTCTACTGACCTGCAACAAGGTTTTTTCCAGTTGTTTTCTTAACGCCAGTTTAGCGGCTGCTTGCCTTTGAGCTGGTGTCTGGCCATCATCTCGCGATGTCGAACGTTCACTCTTAAAGGCAACCTATTTTGTAAATTGATAATAAAAGGTTTGTAAAACTTTTATAATTGTTCAAATTTATAAACTGACCGATTGATCGTTGTTGTTGTTGACCATAGACATTAAAGGTGGCGCAGGTGTTATGGACACTGAACTGCTGATGGTCGTTCCAGATACCTTTGAATTATTATCCGAAACGGTAAGCTGCTTGCGCATTTATCAAATTAAGTTTTGTTAGTTTTGCAGAGATAAAGAGAGAATGAGTGTGTTATTGTGCTAAGTAAGATCTTCATGATACTATGAAGGAATGAAAAGACGCAGGACGGAAGCAATACATTACAACTCACATTTCGTGGTTTTACACCTGCCGGTGGTGCGGACGTCGGTGTTATCGTAACCGATGGGGTTATCGTCAGATTGGGACCTGTGCGTGTCGATCCGTATGAATTTCGCATGGGTGGACCTCCAGGTGTAAGCGTTGCACCTCCCGGTAAAGACGAGCGCGGTGGTGGCAAAACATTCTGGTGACGTCCTTGGTTAGTTGGTTGTCCTCTAAACAAATAAGAGAACCATTTGTAGAAACCAAATCCACCTTTAGGTAACACAGTCCAGCAAATACTAACCTCAACACAGATGATTGGGCCCTATTTTTATGCGCCGGCATTGGAACAGCGTTCGTCGGCGTCACACTAAGCGATCCCTTGGTCAATGCTGCGGGAATTGACGCCAACGGATTATTACTAGAATTTGCCGCCACATTGGCCGGCGTCACAATAAGATTCTCCTTCATCATTTGCTGTGATTGCTTCAGTTTCTTCAGTAGTATCAATTTGGTCTCTTCGTTACGCAAATCTTCACGTAATTTGCGTAGCTCACGTTCACGCTCCCAAATCTCGGCGGCTGTTAATTCCTTGATTGGCATAATTGGCGGCATCTCCTCATCATCAGAGTCCGAGTCAATGTTGCCGTTATGCTGACGACCATTCACTTTGGCTGGCATCAACACAATGTCGGGGGTCTCCACGTATGACTTGGGCTCAGTACGTGGACGCAAGACTCGACGCATCGGACGATCTACGCACAAACAAAAGAATTGGAGGTTAATAAAATTTTGGAAAATGTATGTCCAGTCGTACCATCCATCGAGCTAATGGTGGATTGTTGTTGCCCACCTCCAGTAGCAGGCGCATGATGAGGTTGGTGTTGCTGGATAGGGGGCTGAGATGGAGACGGCACCGCTGGGATTGCACCGGCCGTCGCTGCTGCTGCCTGAGACGACTGCAGGTGTGAAGAATGAGCATTAAAATGCAACTGATGCTGATTGTGGTGATGGTGTTGCATTGATGGGGAGGCAGCATGCGGAGGTGGTGCTGGCGTTATTGTCAGACCCGAGTTCTGGGAGAGAGCTCGCAAGTCACGAACTGTTGCTGGCGTTATTGTTATTGAGTCGCGACCGGAGCCAAGACTCAAATCTACAACGTCATCAATTTCCATACGCTCCATGGTGAATTGATTACTGACGTCCGTTATTGTTCTGGTTGTTGTTTGGTGCTTAGTTGTTGCTTTTTTTTGTTTTTTTCTTTTCTACTCTTTACAAAAAAAACTTTGAGATGTATCAACTTCTGAAAATCAAAAAAAAACGAAAAAAATTAATTGTAATCAATTGCATTTGCAGCAATTCGTAGAAAACGGCAAATTGTGTTGACTATGTAATTTTTGTGTTGATATAGAGCGTGTTGTTGGCAAAATCTCGCTATCGCTTAATCGGTCGCTGAACGCATTCAAGAATTAAGTTGCGTTCGAAAAAGTCACACACACGGAGGCGTCAGGCGAAAGCATATAAAATTATAAATCTAATCAAGTGCAAGTATCAGCCATGACAGTTTGAATATCAGCATATAGAGAAAACGAACATATGAAAATGAGGCGAGCAATTAACTCGATGGTCTGCAGATCCAAACAATAATAGAGTTTAAGTTGAGGCCTCGCCAATCGCCTTCGCCTCGACTCGCAGTAACAAATTAGATGCCGACACAATTGTCGGAATGGCGTTTTGCGTGTACCGCAGAGAGACCATAGCCACAGCATAAGTAACGTGTACCTGTGGGGTCAATAAATTTGAAACGGCGGACCAGCGAAAATGAACGCGGCGATTATACAGCTCGAGACGATAAATGTATAAAACCTAAAAAGAGATGAAACGATTGAATTCCGTACGCGGAAAGCATGGCTGCGCTGACAACCCGTAAGTATGTACACGGAAGAAGACAAAAAAAACTAATATGTGTGACAAAGACTGTGGTGTATATATCGCGGTGATTAGGCGATATATCCCGATTGCCGCGGGCCCGTGCCAAGGGCAGACCTTTTCAGCGCACATTTCCACAGACCCTGTTGGCAAGTGGACTGGCCGCACAGATTCCTTCTGAACGCCTTTGATCTATCTTGCCTTTTTCCTTTTTGGTTCCATTTGGAATGGATTTATTTTTACGTACAATTAGCTTTGTTTTCTTTTTTTCAGCTTCTTGTCACATATTTTTCACGCGATACATCGCCGCGATCTTATCAAAGTGAATATCGTAATCTTAATAAACTCCTTATCGATTTAAAAAACCACAAACTCCACACGCTTCCCATTCACCACACATTCGACACACACACTTTACGTACATTTTAATATAATCACAATTTAATTTTTTTTTATATATTCTCTTACTTTTTGCTTCAATTTTTCTGTCTCCGCACTTTTCAGGTTTTCCCCCCTTTTTCTCTTCTCCCCCGAATTTTGTGTGTTTTATTTTTTTTGTTTCTTTTTTTTCTCTCCTTCACATTTGCTTAATTGCGTCCACGAAAACTTTTCCCATCTTCGGGAATCTCGGTCACAGGTCACCAACTAAATATCTAAACTCCTCAATTTGATTGAAATATCCTTAAGACTATGTTCAAGTGCAGTTTGTAACAACAATTGCACTTAAAATTTCACTTAATTTAGGAGGAAAAACTTTTTAATTAGCCGCTATGTCTGTTTTCAAATTCTTTTTTGCTCATTTTTTTTCTTTCGATTTCTTCTATGTGCATCTGTCTTCTTTGGTTTTCTATGCGTTGCGTTCGCATTTGTTTGGAAAATGGAGATTTCATATTTTATAGGTTTTAAGCTGTCAAATACGTATTATGACAGTTTGAAATATGTATATTGTGTGTACCAATTGTACAACTTCCGTTTCAGCGTATGAATTTCTGTAGGGCTTGCAGCCGGAACTTTTTTGCGGTAATTATATTTTATGGCAATTATTAAAGACATAAACTGATTAGTGATTGGATGACTTCAGGATACTAGTTAATTAGTCCGTTTAGAATTATCTTTTAATATATAAATATTTGAAGGGTTTGTAAGTTTTAAACAAATTAATTTGCAGATGCAGGGAAAACATTATTTTTATCTCTAAAATACAGTTTTTGTATACAAAATGATTTAATGATTTGGCTTGAGCTAGTCAACCAGTTTGAATTAGTAACGTACTGCA
>JANSTS010000005.1:419930-454141 GCA_026546915.1 Sylvicola fuscatus
ACTTAAAAGAGAGATCATGAATCATGATGCTTTTTATAATTTGTTCACTAACATACCGTTACTTATGTTTTGTAATCTTTTGTAATTGCAGAAACAGTCTTCAATGTGTGAAAATTCAAATTTCATCAATATGATTCATTGAGTAATCATTGGGGACGATAAGGCTGCACAAACTACACTAAAACTGATAAAACACCAAATATTTGCTAATCACGCATAAATTGGCAGTCTTTTGTGTGACACGTTCTCGTTCGGATATTTCGGAATTTTTATACTTTACCAATTTTGTTGTCATTTAAAGTGGAAAAGAATAATTAGTGCAAAATGACAACTCCTAAAATAAACTTTTGTGAATTGAAAGGATTTCCAGAATTGGGGGAAAATGGGCGCGTCGAAACGGAGCCGTTCCTTACAGCTGCTAGAGAAATTGTGTCTGTTATTGGTAAGTACAAAGAACTTTAAGGTCCATATTTTACTTAATGATTCGCTTAGAATAGTGACTTAGTAATTTGAAAGAAATTTCTTACAGAAAAATTCGGTAAATTATTCTCTCCAGTTATTTACGACATGAATGGAAACATTGAGGTAACCCAATCCATCCACATTTTGATCAATTTAATTCAATTCTTATAACCGAACCTAGAAACTCAGCAAATATTACGTCACAAATACTGAAAAACATAAATTTATCGACGACATGGTTTTATCAGAGGCTGATAACAAAAACAATGTCACCAGACTGTCTTTACTGTGGCTCAAGAGGTTTGTCTAAATATTTCCATTTCCAAATCTGCCAATAAAATGAAAATTTAAATTTAGAGCACTGGAACTCCTGGAACACTTTTTTTTAAACGTCGGTAATGCAACAGTTATTGAAGACAATCTCAAGGATCATTTCCAAGCGGCCTACAGAGAAACCTTGCAAAAGTATCATGGCTGGATTTTGCAGGAGACATTTTCTGTAACTAATTTAATAATTAATCCCTAAATTAAAATAACTTATTGAAATGAATTTGCAGGTGATTTTCCGATGGATACCCAAAAGGTCAGATTTGCTAGGAACTTCGGATGTACATGATGCCAACATTTGTGCCATGAAACAGTTTCTTCCAAGAATGTCAAAACACCTTGTCAAAGTCAATAGTTTTATTGCAGAACACAATCTGGACGACAACAAGAAAGCCTAGTTCGTTTTGAACAATTTCTTGTTGATGGACGACTGAAGGTAAAACATCTGTGATCGTTTCTTTGAGATGGCCTTGAAATTGAAAAATCCCACGCCTATTTGAATTATCAACTGCGCCATTGTCAGTACTTGAAAGTAAAACACTAAAGTGCCGTAAACGAATCCCCATTTCAGTTCGAACATCAACTGATAGATTTGAAGCGGCAGCTGCAGAAACGCCGACACTATCAGAAAACCGGCGTAATTTGCCATCTAAAAAGATGTCTTGATTTTTACTTGTTCATTAATTATTTATTACGTATATAATACTTACATTACCGATTAAGTTGCCAGAGTAGCCACAGAACAGGCGCAACACTTCCAGTATCGTTGTGGTTATCAGCAAAGATATCATGATTACTTTGTCGAAGGTAACCAACTCATTGTACTGTAATATTTAATGTGTTTATATAATAAAATACCCATTTTTAATGTTGCACAAATTTCATCATTTACCAGTAAATAATTGACATAGACTTGTGAGGATATCCAAACAGGGTCGGCGTAAACATTGAAGTTAAGAAGCATTTGCAGTAGTAAGCTGGATTCATTTTTCACTGTGGAGAACATAGAAAACTTCAAAGTATAAACATACCTTTCAACTAAGTATAATTTTTAATACCGTATTTAATTCGTGGAGGATTGTCCTTTGGTTCCATTTTCATTTCTGTTGGTACATTATCTTTTGTGTTACGTCAAAATATTCTGGTTTTGTGGGTGCGTTCTTGTCAGTGACACATCATACAGTGAACTATGTACACGCAAAGCGTCGATCGCATGTTCAACGAAAATGGTCGTCATGGCGACAACCGAATCACCTTTGTGTTCTTCTTCATTTTGCTTCTTTTATTGGGAACAGCTGTGTTTACATTCCAGGTTGATGGTCGATTGCCAATTATAAGTGTTCAACAACATTTATTGTCGCAGCGATAAATATTTTCATTTAATTAATCAAGAAATAAGTTTGAGATAAGCCGACATCGTTATACTTATTATATTTAAATATATTTAATGACTAACTGTCTGGCGGTTGGCTTATCAAAATATGCTATAAAACCATTTTGTTGGTTAAAGGTCAAGGTTGTAATCGTGCATTTCTTCAGATAACATTCAGCATTAGGCTTCTGGTGGGCCCAGATTGTAGAGTTAGGAGTTCAATAACATTTTTTATAAATTTTCGGTAAATGCAAATTGAGTGGTTCACATTTTATAATTAATCTTCGGGACAGCGGATATTAGATTTCTCCTTCCATTTAATATCCCATAAAATACATATAAATATTTCTTTAGTTATTGCTGATCATTTAAAATAAACCAACTTAGAAAATAGAATTTTTTAGAAATGCTCAAATCATTTAATCAAGTACAATATCTTAAAATAGCTTCAATATTTTCAAATCACCAAGTTTTATCAAAAAGAATGTGCCAAGCCGATCTTTACAAACATAACAGTGACAATGAACTCATTTTCGTGCATTCGCTGGCGGGAATGTAAATAAACAAATTCTGTGAGGTTACTTACCCAGGGGCCAGAACGTCACAATGAACGACCCCAAAATAATCGACCAGCCCTCCAAAAAGCTTGTGTTTTTCAACTTTTTGGTTCGTCGTGTCATGAGCCTCTGAACAAGCACCAACAATTTGAAATCCGCGCATTTTTAATATCAATATGGCGCAATTTGTTGTTGAATTTGGAAACGTGGCAGATGTTTGTTCACTAATGCGGGAATAATTTTTTAGAGGCGATACAAGTTTGTTCTTTAAAAAATCTCTAATCTTCCTTCTAATTGCCAATTTGCTTGGCCTGAATTTCTCATTTCTTTATCGCACGACATGTTTTCCATCATGTTGCCCCAGTAAAATGTGCTAAATGCATTTACTTGAACCCCCACGACCTAGTCTCAGTGCCAATTGCATAATCACACGCATGTACAGCGGGATCAGCTCGTAGTGTACAAAATCTTTTTTAGCGAAATCCGCATAACTGGCTGACCACCGTTCCTGAAAAAAATATTTAAACATAAATAGCTTATTTGAAGATTAATGAATTTAGGATATGTTTTTAAATTTTGAAAAATAAAACTGAAAGTGCATTTCAACGTCTTTAAGTGCATTCGTTATCGCTCCACATTGATTGGAAGCGCAGCTGGCATCAGCATGAGCCGCATAAGATTGTCTTTTAATGAGGCGCTTTTATCAGAACATTTCGGAGCGAATAAAACAACAGATCAACTTAAAGAAAGACTTTAGTTGCATTTGCATCTCTGGACGTGCGAAGAAGGTTTGAGAGTTCCGGAATCTGAGTTTTTGTGAAATATTTGCAGTTTTCATAGTGTAGACCCTGTGGATTAAAGTGATTTTATAATGAGGTTTGTTTTGAATTTATAAGAAATCACGTATAAATTATTTTGTGAGAAAGTTCATGGTTGCTATAGAAAACATCAAAGAGGTGGATTTGGTGATTCTTAAGATTTTTGTACAATCTCCGGAAAAGACTATTGACAAAAATGCTGAAAATCGGTAAAAAGTAACCTTTGATTTGTGATCGGCAATCTTTAATTATACGCGACCAAAACGTTGGCGCTGGCGCATATCTTTGGATTGTACGAACCCTCAGCGTCACAATTCCAGCACTAATCAACAAAAATCATTAAAAGCTCATTGAATTTAAGATGAACGAACTTCTTAGCGAAAACGTCATTAAAATGTCAAAGTTTTATTGTAAATCCCGTCCGCCAATTAAACTTATTTATAGTACAAACGCAATGGCAATCACTGACAATTTGAACTTTCACTTAATTACAAACATTATCTGTCACGCTTGTTGTTGTTCCTGCTTCTTTAATCACCCGCATTTCTTAGAATTGTTTATAATTATTAATTAATTAAAAAGCAAGGCGCCTTCAGCTGTTTACAGTAGCGTCACATCGACCCCAAATCGATAACTGTCGTTTGAAAGAGAAATGTATCTATTTCCAGAATACCTCAACAATGGTCCTGGTTCACGCTGATCTGTTCGTGGACCTTAACAATTCCAGTGCAGTGTAATCCCGTGCGAGTACTTCGACCTCTCTGCGGCAATAATCTCAGCGAGATGCTGTCAATACTGTGTGATGGTGGGTACTACTCGGGACATCGAAGTAAGCGCGGAATCGTGGAGGAGTGCTGCCTCAAACCGTGCACCATTGAGACATTGTCGGAATACTGTCTCGGCGATGTAAATCCTAGCCGTTTCCATCTGCACGACGAGCGTGCTAGAGGGGGCGAGGTTCCAGTGGAGGAGGTCGTTAGCGAAAAGGTCACGCAAAAAACTGTGCCATTAAGATTCGAGGATAGCCAGGTGGGCACTGTTTCGCCGGAGTACTTGTCGAAGGCGTTTTTTTACACCCAAGTTGGAACTCATCAGCACAAGCGGGCAATTTGAGTGATTAGCATTTTTAGACAATATTTCTATTTTAATTGATAATCTTCATATGCATATTCCATTTATTGTGATCTTTAAGCATTATTTATTGAAATGAAATTCGAGAGAAATTTGTGATACTAACTAGGGTTCTGGAAAGGCTGTCTTACATCGTGATAAATCATTTTTTATGTGAAAATATAGCAACTGTTTTTTTTTTATTTAATAAATTTTTATATTGGAAAATCGTAAATTTCACTCAAAACCGCCCGTTTCAGGATGTACACAAAGAAGACACAGCGACACCATATTACACTATCCAGCCTAGTTGTATTTATTTATTGATGTATTTAATTAATAATTATAATTAGCCGATTGCGTATAATCTTAGATAACATTGTATAGTTTCATTTATATAGGTTGATGATTAATACGAAAAAATAATTGGGAATTCATCAAGATTTTAAAAGAAGAGGTTGCGAATCGAACTAACCAGCGACAACCTTTTGCTGGGTTGCCTTTTGCGTCATCGTAATTTTGTCACCAAGACTCACAGCCATGCCCTGCAATATGCGCGAATGAAAAAAAAAAAGTAAAAATCTTCACAATCAATCAAAAACCAGTCAAAACTACCTGACTCTTGGCGCGAATACGAATATGTCCGGTAACCGGCGCATCAGGATTATCGAAACGCTTTTCAATGCTGAGATTGGCAAGAGCATCCTCCCCAAAGATAGAGCTATCATGACGAAAATGCTTATGTAAAACTAGCAACTAGCAATGTGATAAATCAAAATCTCACCGAGCATACATGTTGGCGGCCATGAATCCGCATTGTCCAGACAACGCCTTCTCCGGTGTCAAACACTTCATATTGGTTGACTTTAGTAGATGCTTCAAGTACTCGTGCAAATCGGTAAGCGTCGTATTGACAGTGACTCTGTTTTCCCACTCAAAGCTTTGCCACATCTGTCGGAATTCCGTGTCAGTGCAAGTGGCTGGCAAAATATAATCCATGATGTCGATGTGAATGGTGTTTAGCACCACCACATTGGATGTGGTCGATGTGTCGTAGACAACGTTGCCGAAAATAATTCCGTTCTCAGTGGAGGATACCTTGACATTGGCCTTAATGTTGCAGAAGTCATGTGGAGCTAGCACGACAGGATGAGGACGCTCGACCAGCTTCAAATCGCCCAGTGTGGCCAATTCAAGGGTGCAGTTTTGCAGTGTGTCACTTGTTTGGTTTACAATCAACACGTCCAACACAATGTCATACTGATTGACGTGCACGTACGCCTCAGCGTAGACAGGATCTGAGAATCCAGTCAATTGGGTAACCTTATTCAGTTTGTTGTTTGGTGAGGTCAAGTCGGAAATTGCAGCAGCTGTAAGAATTGAATGTTTAAGAACAAAATGTATACAAAATTGTGTTTTCTAAATCTTACTTTTAGTTCCAGCCAAAGCCTGATTTAAACTGGACTCAAATACGTTTTCGCCCAATTGATTGTCTTTGCCTGTGGACAATTGGGAAAATATAATGGGATCATCGGCCTGGACCTTGGCCGTCTTAACTTGTTTATCGCGTTGCATTTGTTGTTCCTCTTCCTGGTGAGCGTCTAGCATTTTGGCTAAAGCCTCTCGGCAAGATATCTTGAAGATGTGCACAATCTCAGGATTGCGATCGCTAAGTGTGCGCAAACAAATGAATATCCGGTCAGTGTCGTCCATTGTGATTTTCTTGGTGGGGAATCCCGACTGACCCAAATGCAGAATTGAGCTCATGATCAGCATTGTCTTGCACGTGAGGCGATTTTGCTTGTCTTCGTTTTGCTCCAGATCGACGTATTTCAACGCCAATTTCGTGAGAGTGGACGCAATCGATGTGCCAATAAAGAAGTCACCGTCCATCAAGTACTGACGAAGTGGTGGACGTTTTTCCTTCTTTGAAACCCTGAAATGATTAATTTCATTAACAATTGTCCTTGCACAATAGAATGCATTGACAAATTTACGGTGCAACGCTGAACGCGCTTTGTGTGGCATAAGTTCCATCAGAAGTAACTTTTGTGCTGACAGAAACTTGCACGGCCCCTGTTGTTTGACCTTCTTTTTCGTCGGATTCTCCCACTTCGCCGACTAGCAGTTTCTGTTCAGCATCCACCATTGGAATCTCGCCAAGTGCCTCCTCAATAACTTCGGTAACCGTTAGGATATCTTTTAAAGATGCAACATACTCGCCAAGAATCCACAAAGCGGCACGATGCACTTTCACTGACTTAATCGTCGGGAAAGACTCGATGAGGCGCGCAATAATCAACTCTCGCAAATTGGTGAACTTCTGGATGGCTTCACGAATGAAAACCAACACATCAGTTGCAGCCAACTCATTTGAATCCGACAAAAATTCAACCAAAATTGGAATTAGAGTTCCAGCAACGTCAGGGAACTGAAATAATAGAATTTAAAATGAAAACTTCTATAAAAATCCTTTGAATAAGAGCTTACTCGAATGCAGCAGCTATGCAAAGTGCGAACAAGGAGTTGACGATACTTGCCGGTATCCTCATGTTCCACATTGTGTGTCTTTGAGACTTCCTTCTTTAAGACGAGCACCATCTCCTCGATGTTGCGCGAGGAAACCAACTCCATTACCAAAGACAAGGTTTTACGACGAACCTCAATGTCTGGAGCAGCCAGAACACGCAAAATGTCCATAACAAGATCTTGCATAACTCGCTCAGTATTCTCGTTCTCTTTCATAGCAATCAAGCGGTCCAAAACAATGAGTTTCACATTGTTGTCACTTTCCTTGACGATCAGCTCAATGTAGCAGCTGGCCGCAGCCTTGATGGCAGTTGGCGCCGATGACAACGTGATTAAAGTACCTGCAGCTTCGTAGCGCACTGCATTAGACGAGGAGTTCAGTAGATTGTAGATGCACCGAATGAAACGAGAACGTTCCGATGGATTTGCATGGCACACCTTTTTTAGACACAAAACATTGGTATAAGCTTCCAAAACCCAATAAAATTATTATTAAATGATGACGTTACACATATAAAAACATAACGTGGCGTCAAC
The DNA here is from genome assembly GCA_026546915.1 of Sylvicola fuscatus. Taxonomy (NCBI): domain Eukaryota; kingdom Metazoa; phylum Arthropoda; class Insecta; order Diptera; family Anisopodidae; genus Sylvicola; species Sylvicola fuscatus. Next base: position 427,643 of record JANSTS010000005.1, read on the forward strand.
AAACCCCTCGCTGAATTCAATTAGCCTGCATCCAGGCGATTAGTGGGGTACTAGTTAATTCCTTTATTTACTTACCTTGTAAATTAGCTCAACAATCACCAGTTGTAGAATGTCTCCAAAGTTATTGACCTGGTCCAAACAAGAGGCCAAGTAGTTTAGGGCTCGTTCCTGATCAGCATGCAACAGCATCAGAAAAGCGTTTCTTTTGCACGACATGTCTTGCTGTGTGTCCAAAAAGTTGGCAATCAATTCCGGCCCATCTGGTACAAGCCACTCAAAGTTTTTGAAGATGGTAAAAATGGCCAAAACGGCGTTGCGTCGCACATACGAATGGCGGTGCTCCAAGCACTCCCGGATAACTGGCATGAGAGGTTCGAGCAGCTCGGGCTCTTTTAATTTGCACAAAAAACGCAACGTTGAGCCGCGCAAAAACTCATTGGGATGTTGCAAGTCCTTACGGTAAGCGTCACATACAAGAATCATCTCCTGCAACAGTTTACCATCGGCTGATGTCTTCGGCACAATCTCCCAAAATATCAACAGCAGTTTTTTAATTGTGTGGTTTTGAATGGGCATTACAAAGCGAATGATGGTCATTAGGAGACCGGGCAGTCGTTCGCCATTCAACAACAGTTGGATTACCTTCTTAAGGGTTTCAATTTTAAGTGGAATGTCTCCCTTTTCTGTAAATTATAATCAAATTTAAGAGTCAGTTGTTTGAGAGGAAGGGTAGTTGGAAGATAGAACCGACCTAAATCCATTTTCAGTTGCATTTCATTGAACGGCTCGCTGTCCGAACAATTAATGATCGTGTAGCACGGTCCCTCTGACAGAGCCATTTTTAATGGACTATTTGTGGCACTTTAACTAATGAAATTAAACGAAATTTACACGGTTGATGTTAAGGTGGATTCAATTAACCGATTTATTACACTTTTATTACATTTAAATTGGAAATTTTTACAAAAAATCACAATTATTTGTTTTGTGCAACAGAACTTCTACCGCATCGACGTGTCACTTGTAAAATATATTTACCCCGGACTTTGACAGTTTGAGCCGAGTATTAATGAATGACGTGCTTGACATTTGGAAACTGTCCTAATAGCCTTTGACAATTTTATCCGCTGTCAAAAAAGTATTTAAATTTTGTCAATATAATTATACAAATGATTCAAAATTAAATTCATTAAAGTATAGAACAAATGGCGCTGTTATCGAGTTACAAAAATCTGCTAGCCATTTCTCTGAACCAACACATAATTATAGTGAAACGAAACAAAAACTTTGACTTATGGAGTGTGGTTCCTGTTCCGTGTCCGGTTTCCAAAGGAGGCAAAGGCCACGTGTTGTCAGACGAGCGATTCGATAGTGATACAGATGATGAAGTCAGGAAAAAGGACGAAGAAGAAGATGAGGAAGACGAGGATGTGCCCTCAAAAAAGGGTTCCCAATCAATAATTGACAACATTTCATTCTCACCGAACGGGCAACTGCTTGCTGTTACCACAAAGCAGTTCAAGAGGGTGAATCTTTACAAGATAACCGAAGGAAGCGAGCCGGAATTGATCTTAAGTCGAAGATTAACTCGTGCTTCAAGTGTTGTGGCGTTCTCACCAGACAACAAAACTTTACTGGTGGCCGACAAAACCGGAGACTGCTTTGCATTTGATTGTGTAAATTTGAAAACACCTGGCAAATGGATATTTGGACATATGAGCATCGTACTGGATGTCCTGTTTACTCCAGACAAAAAGTATGTTTTCAAGTTTCTAGTCCTAGTCTAGTCTAAATTTTACAATTTGTTTATTCACAGGTTTATCGTGACCAGTGACCGGGACGAAAAAGTTCGTGTAACAAATTTCCCCGATTGCGACAACATTGAGTCCTACTGCATGGGCCATTTGGAATATGTTTCTGCTGTTGTTTTGCTACCAACAAAAACTGATGTCCTTTTGTCTCTGTCTGGAGACAAGACTTTGCGGTTTTGGGAAATGCTGACTGGAATTGAATTAAAGCTTCTTGACTTGCCGGGTGCAGGTTATTCCATGGCAATTCAGCAAGTGAACAATGTATCATGTCATTTGGCCGTTGTACTTCTACCATTAGATCGAGTTGTTTTTTATCAAGTTGATACTGACGGAATTGAGTTTGATATTCACCAAATCTGCGAGCATTCCTTTGAAGGATCCTCTATTATGTCATTGGAATTTAACGAGGGAAATCTATATTTGTCTGTTATGTCTGAAGATAACATAGTTTCCGTTCATGAAGGAAAATTTATTGATGAAAAATATGAGATTAATCCAATTAGTAGGTTAAATGAAACTATTTTAAATCATATTGCAAACCACTCGGCAGTTAAATTTGAGATGAATACTGAAATTTTGTTTAAGAAGAAGTTTGATAACATGAAGGAGTATCAAGATAGGAAGAAACGTCGACTAGAAGGTAAAGGAACTTGATTCAATTTAGGTCGAGGATTTTGAACAATAAATTTATATGTCTGCAAATTGATTTTTATTTAATTTTTAATACAAATATTTTGAATGCGGATGAAATTAAAGCGGCTTATAGTCTAATTTGCTTTCTAACTTCTTGTTATCAGCCACTTTACGAACAGCTTTCATAAAATCTTCCTGGATGACGTACTCACGTTCAGCCCTACAAGTCAACACAATTAATTAATTCGTCCACGGAGCCAATAACAACAATAAAAGCTCACCTTATAGCAAAAAGACCGGCCTCAGTGCAGACATTTCGCAAGTCAGCTCCGTTAAAGTTGTCCGACAACTTGACAATCGCCTCATAATCAATTTCACCGTGCTTAGCAATAGGGCCCGCATGAATTTTCAAAATTTCCAAACGCGCCTGCTCATTGGGCAGAGGAATCTCAATTTTACGATCCAAACGTCCAGGACGCAACAATGCAGGATCCAAAGTATCTGGACGATTAGTGGCCATAATCATTTTGACCTGTCCCAATGAATCAAAGCCGTCCATTTGATTGAGCAGCTCCATCAAAGTACGCTGAATCTCACGATCAGCTGATGTGCCCTCAGAGAAACGACGACCACCTAAAACACAAAACCAAAATCACCTGAAATTCGATCGAAATTTAATCCAAAACAAAAGATATCATACCAATGGCGTCGATCTCGTCCATGAAAATAATGCACGGTTGATGATCCCTGGCATAGTTGAACATTTCACGAATCAAACGCGCACTCTCTCCAATGTATTTGTCAACAATGGCACTGGACACAACCTTTAAGAAATTGGCGTCCAATTGTGAGGCAACGGCTCGCGCCAACAGGGTCTTACCAGTGCCAGGTGGTCCGTACAACAAACAGCCCTTAGGCGGAGTAATACCAACACGCAAAAACAACTCTGGATTCAGCAATGGCAGCTCAATGACTTCGCGAAGTTCACGAATCTGTTCAGAGAGACCACCGATGGCGGAATAGGTGACCTCGCCTGGATCTTCATGTGACATGTTGTACACTAGAGGGTCAACCTCGCGTGGAAGGTATCGCATTATGGTCAATGTTGTCATGTCTAGTGCGACTCGTGTGCCAGACTTTAGTTTCGTCTTGTCCAATTGGCGACGACATCCGACAACGTAACGGGGACCATTTGTTGCCTTGACAATAACTACAATTGGAAATTTAATTAGGACTTTGGTTGCGATTTTTTGTATTCAATACTTACATTTATCTTCAGTCAGCTGCTTCAGCACTTCACCGACAATTTGGCCAACGCTTTGCAGGGCCTTCAAATCGTTTTCAGACTTATCGTACTGCTTTGTCAGTTCTTTTAGTTGATCTCGCACTGTAATTTGTTTTAAATGTTAAAATTTTGGACAAATATTTGGTTTGACTACCAAGACTCCAGTGCAAGAGTTAAACGGTGATTCGACAAAATTTTGAACATAACATAACCTCTAAAACTTACTGTCTTTCAAACGGGATTCAACTTCTTTATGTTCCAGCAACTTCTTGCGATAATCCTGAAGTCCCTTATCGCGCGCGTCATCAATTGCGGGAGTTACTGCCATTTTTGGATGTTACACACTTTTTAATATTTATTTATTGGAAAATAATGATAGAGACGCTTTCTTGCAATTCATGAGATTTTAATTGTTGTTTTTCTTCGAGTTGTGACTTGGAAATTTATGATTTTGTACTAGATGAATTTGACAGAAAACAGGGTGTTATGATTTTTGTGAACATCGCAGTGCTGAATAGGCAATAGCTAAGAAAAATGCATAAAAAATATCCTGTAGAAAATTTAAAAGCAACAATTAAAAATTTAAAAAAAAAACAATTTTTTATACAACTAATTTTTAACAGTTTTTGTATTCAAAAAGGCTCAGCCCATTTCCACATTCACTTTCGACCAAAAAAATCGTTTATTTTGTGAACAGTAGTGGCTTTAGATTTCTTGGCATGTCCACCAGATGAAGAAATTACAGATTTATTCAAACTGCGGTTTTGTCTGACTCTAGCATGATACTCAACATGCTCAGCCACATCGACATCAGCCACGAATTTTCCACAAAGATGACAATTGTCACCTAATTCTCTGGACGAATCCTTCACAATCTCACTATTTTGTCTAGGCGACGGCGGCGTATTGTCGCCACTCACAGATCCCAAAATGGTTGACGGTTTAAGAACAACCGGTGGTGGCGGCATTCTGGAAGACGTTACCACATTTCCAGATTTTTTCACCAAGAACCGATCGATGGATGGAACTTTAAGTGCAGTTTGCGAGAGAGTCTTGATTTTTTTTGGCGGCGGCGACCTAAAAAATCGTTTACTTAATTCACTTCGATATTCCTCGCGTTGCGACTGACTAATCTCGAAGGCGAAATGAAAGTCCTTATGGGACTGATAATCAGGTTCAGGAATTAATTTATCACATTTGGCGCAATGCAACTCCATGGTTTGTGGTCTGTGGAATTCAGCGTAGGTTGACTTGTAGTCATTTGGTTTTTCGGTGATTTTAGGCTGGGTTGTTACTTGATGACTTACAACAGACACAGATGTTTCTTTAGTACTGATGATTGAGTCTTCTTCTATTTCTTTGGCTGCTTCGAGAATTTCATCTAGTGAGGACACAGCAGTTGGAGAGTCAGGCAATATACTTAGGCGATCAAGATTTTTCTCTTTCATACGTTGAACGAAGAATGAGTAATTAGTGGTTTGGTTTTGAGTGGTTTCAAGTTCCATTGAAGTTCCTTCCGACTCAATACATCGATCGTTTAACCTTAATGGTATGCTTGTTAATTTGGTTGAATCACTTAATAAATCAAGCGAATTTTCAACCAAATTTGGGATTTCCAAAATGTTTTGAGTTGTTTCATCTACCAGGTTTGTATCTTGAACAAATTCTGCTGATTCTCCATTTTCATGGACAGTACTTTCGATTGCAGTGATGATATCATGCGTTTCATTAAATACTGGACATGGATCACTGACAAATTCATTCTGACATTTATTATTGTCCTTAGAATTGTTCGTATCAAATTTGCTTAGGAAGCGATCCATTAAACAGTGACGTGTGGGCTTGATCTTTCTGTAATTTAGGTCATTAGCCGCTTCCATGTTGGTTTTTTCGGAACTTTCAGGTACACTATGATTTTTAAAAAGGCCTAATATTGGATTCTTCTTTTCCACACAGTTTTTATTTGAATTTTCTGGTGCAATACTATTCTGAGTTTGTTCTGGAGCGGTTATTTTGAATGATGTATCCACATTTATTTTTTGCTGATTTGCAAACATTTCCTGCAATCGATTCCTACTCTGGCTAGTTGAAGCAACAGAATTATTTACTGAATTCTCCGGAATTTTCTTATCTTCGCCCATTTGTTTTTGCTTGTTAAACATCTCCTGTAGTCGATTGTTCTTCTCGACTGTTTCGAATTTGCCCACACTAATGCCCAAGAACTTGATAGCATTGTTCAACAAACCACCTTCGTGTTTGAGAAATTTCTCCGTATTTCTCTGCACAACATTAAGCGCTTCCACTGCAATCTCTTCGGCTTCGCAGGACGGCAAGGCGACACTGCGCGAACTCGACACATCTTGTCCGTTCAGCACCTGCATAAAGCTGACTGTCATTTGTTTGGGCTTCCTGTTGTTCTCAATAGCGTCCTGCTCAAGACGTTCGGCGATTTCATTTGCCAACTCACCGCACCAGTGTTGCAGCGTTTTTAAGCCAGTAATGGAGTTGCGACCGGGAAACTTTTTACAGCAGCCAATACTTTTGGAATAATACCTTGGATTAACGCTCTCCATGTCTATCCCTCTTCCAATAAGATACAGCCAGTTTCTAAAAAAATGGAAAGTTTCCTAATGAAAAAAAATTGTAATTAAAAATTAAAATTCAGGTTTTACCCATTTTTCTCGTCAAATTTAGTTTGTAATTCTTGACGACTGAAACGTGCCAGTTCTGCCATTGTTTTGATTTCCAGTATCCCACAGACATCTTCGCCAAATTTGCCTCCCAATCCAGTCACCTTCGTGACTGGCAGTGTCCCGTAAAGTGTGCTAACATGTTTCAGTGGTAATATTGTTTGTTTATTTGGCTTGTTAATACCACACGATTGCTTGGCTAGAATTTTGTTGTGAGCAATTCCAGCGGAGCACTCGTAGCCTGTCTTCTCTTTGACAGCCGCCCTAATTTCATCCACAATTGTCGCCCCAATCAGCAACTTAATATCGCTGTTTTTGTGTGCCTTTAAATCGTCTGCACTCATATCATCAGAGGCACTGTCCAGGTTGTCATTTAAGTCTTCGTTACCAATTTTGGCCGACAGTAACTTGATAAAGTCACCAATGTTATCGTAGCCCACAACAAATGTGCTTTTCAAGCTTTCCGGCTCCAAGCGAAATTTTCCCTGATTCATAGCCCTGAGACGTTGATTAACCAACTCGGTAATGTCCAAGTATGCTTCATCAACACTGGCTCTCTCAAGGAATGGTGTGAATGACTGTAGAACGGTGGCCACCTCTTTGCCAGCGTCTCGGTACTTTGAGAGATCAGCTTTCTCACGAACGCTAGGTACACGCACCAGCTCAATCGACGGACAATGTTCTTTCGCCTGATCTCCTCGCATGTGTCGAGTTACGCCTTTTGCACGGGCGGCATAGTTGACAGCGATTATTCTGGAAGAGATAAGTATTTATATCATTTAAACCCCGGTTGATGAATCTTCAGTCTTACCCTCCTCCTCTCCAGGCATTATATTGTACTACAGCGACTGGTTTACCTTTCAAGGATGGATTTAATTTTTCTTCAACTTGGCAGTAAAAACAGTCCATGTCTACAAGCACCACAACGCGGCTGTAGCGATTTGATGATGGAAGATTTGCCGTCTTGGAAGATGACATTTTAATCTTACTTATTAGTGGTTTCAATTTGTAATTTGCCCATCGAATTAAAAGATATTTTCAACTGCTATAATCGTTTGATTTGCTTTCTAAATAATAGCTGAATTTTCGCGGCAATTTTGACATATATCCTAAAACTATTATATATAACTTATATGTTTATATTAAATGCCAACAATATTATATATAAAATTGGTAAAGTTGAAAAATATTTTTGATTGCGGAACTCAATTTTTTGTTATTATATTTTAAAATAGGTTAATTAAAATGTTGTCAATAAGAACAATATTAAGTTCAATTAAAAGCAGTAAGTATTTAATTGAGCAAGAATTTGAGCACCAAAATCTAATTAGAAATTTTATAAAAATTTAGTTACACCGACTGTACATAACCTCACTCCAGTTGCTGGGCTCAAAAACTTTCCACCTCCACCATCCTATGATCGTAAGTATTTAGTTCTTCAAATAAATTTTGAGTATCTTATTAATGCTTCTCTGGTAGATGTCGAGAAAATGGAGCGCCCAAAGTTACGCTTGATGGAGAAAGTGCCACAATACCCTCCCAATTTGCGACCCCCGAAGATGACAAAACGACTAAAACTGATGCGTGGCCCCGAAGAAGTACACAATACACTTTTACACAAGCAATTTGCAATTATCGCAGACGGTGGAGGTCGTCTAAGATGGGGCCACTTCGAAATGATGCGTCTCAGTAAGTTTACATCTAACAAATCATTTATTTCTTAATAAAATAATAAAATGTATTAAACAGGCATTGGTCGAGACATGGACACGACAAGGATGTTTGCTATTTGGAGATTACCAGCCCCATGGCAGCCAATCACAAAGAAGGGTCAAGGTCAACGAATGGGCGGAGGCAAAGGCGCCATCGACCACTACGTCGTGCCAATACGCAAGGGCCGCGTCATCTTAGAGATGGGCGGCACATGCGAATTTGCTGAAGTAAAAGGCTTCCTGGAGAAGGTGGCGCATAAATTGCCATTCCCAGCATTAGTCGTGTCGCAAGAGACGCTGGAGGAGCGTCAACGCGAAGAGCAACGCAAGGAGGCTGAGAATGTTAATCCATATACAATGAAATATGTGATTCAGAATAATCTGGGCGGATGTCATCGCTTGCTTTCGCCAGTGGACCACAAATGGTTCGGGAAGTACAGATAGAATGCTTCAAATTTTTAAGAAAGAAATAGATCGTGTTACATTTATCTGTAGTTGTCGTAATTTTGTTTAGCTATTTCAGGATTAAATTGTGAGTTGTATTTCCGTTTGATTGGCAGTGCTCTATGTTGATTTGCCTCCTTAGGTTTGGACTTGTCAACTGGTGGTGGATCTCCCCTTACTTTAGCCAACAACATCTCTGCTTTGTACTTTTCCTCCCTTTCACGTTTTAGACGTTCTTCGCGTAACTTCTTCAAGTTCTCTTCTTTTAAGTGACGTGATTCATCATCGGATTCATCCCTATCTCGCTTCTTCACCTTTTTCGACTTTTTAGAATGTTTTTTGTGTCTTTTATCCTTTTTGCTTCGCTTGTGTTTCCGTGATCTTTCGGAATCAGTGCTACTATCCTGCCGTTTTCTTTTCTTGGACTTCTCCGCAATAGGTTCATAACGTAAAGTGGCTGGTTTAGACGGCGCTACTTCTAGCGGCACTTTACTCTCCGTTCCAACCAAGTAGCGCTTCATTACATTAACAGGATCATGATAGTACTTTACTTTGAGTCCGACTTCAATTTGTTCACCACGCTCATCGTAAGCGTCGGACCGATTAGGTGCCCTGTCATACCAATCGCGTTTTCCGAGAGCCTCATTTGTGTCTTGGCCCAAGTATGTGAGATACCCAATTTGCTTTTCATACTTTTCCTGCTCTTCCCTCTTCTCTTTGACATTCTCCACGTTTGGTTTTTTTGAGTGACTTACTGTCCCTTCTTCGAGTTCCTTGAAGAAATTCACATGTTCAGTCGGTTGGTCCTCCGTTACAGCCGGTACTTCGTTGGTCGGTGATGGGACATCTGGTTGGGCTGCAGATGTGTTTGATCTCTTGCGTAAAATCTCAATTCGTGCCTCCTGCTCTGCTAGTGCTATTCGTCGCTTCTTTTCTTGTTCCTTTTCAGCTGCCTCAGCCTCATCTTTACGGACACGGGCTATATTTTTCCGGGTTCGAACGTGCCAACTGTTTGGGGGAGAATCAGAATATTAGTAAACATATATAAAAGCCTCTTTTATTAAATGATTATAAAAACTTTTACGTAATATATTTACCTTTTATGCGGTAAAATGTTCATCTTAAAAGTTGTTTAAAACTAAGTATATGCTTGACCAAATTTAAAAAAAATATATTTAGTATTTGGGAAAATAAAATACTAGCGGATATATAATTAAGGTCTATTGACACTTGTACTTCTAAATTAACTATACATATATCTTCATGCATGCCGCATACCATGCAATGCGCGCGCATACCATAAACTATCCGGTCAATGAATATTGTCAATATTTTGTTTACGATTTTGTAGTTGGTTTCAACTTTCGGTGAAGACGATGTCTTTAGTTGCACGACCACCCTGAGATACCAAAATTTAAGATAGACATTATAACGACCGAAGAAAAATGTTTGATTTTTTTCCATTTCTTATATGTTGTTAAAACTTTTAAGTTTATAAAAAATCCGTATCATTCCAATTTTCAACCATTGAACTGTCGGAAGGCACGCCACTGTCGTAGCGAATGTGACAAACCAATTCAAACAATTAAACTCAAAGTAAATGATTATATTGATTAGGAAAAATGACCTCAAAAATTGAGTATAAAACGATTGCCACTATAGGTGATTCATCAACCATTAATTTGCTTTTGGCGACAAATGTCTTATATGAAATAGATGGCAATCATGGAAAAACTTTTAATAAAAAAATGTTATGCATTTATTTTAATTAATTATTATTATATGTGAGGTGTTTAAGCATTTAACAATAAATACAGTACATTGACAATTATCATTCAAATTGCTCCAAAATTGTAAAAATAAGTTGATGAGATCTCACCATCAAATTACATGCGTTAGAAAAGAAAACAAATCAACAAATCGTTGATTTTTAAGTTAAGCCATTATTTAAACTAAAAAAATCAATAGTTATTCAAAAAATTAGGGCAAATATTACAAAACAAAATAATATATCAGTAAAAAGCGTCCAGGAAATAAAATTCCTCAAAACGTCTAAGACCGAAGTGCTTGCAGGCGACTTTGCATCTCTTTGAGATCCTCCTCGCTCTCTTCGACATCGTCCACGGATTCGGCCTGAGCCTCTCTGGGTTTGACGGCAGGTGTTTCCTTGGCAACGGCTGCCTCTGGCGGCAGTGGTGCTTCGCCCAATTTGCCTTCAGTAATTTCCCACAACACTTTGTCCACTTCGCCTTGTGCCGCCTCCTCCATTTCCTCGGTGTCCTCCATCGAGTCGAATGTCTCCTCCATCATCTCCTCAATAATGCCGGCGCGCGTCATTTCTTTGGACATTTCGCGCATCACGTGCGCCACCTCGGGCAGACGCACCATCGCCTGCATTGCCTGCATGACTTCAGTGGACTTTTGGAGTGCGCCGGCCACACGCAGTGTCGCCAATTGGTTCTTCATTTGCAGTTGCACTGAGTTGAGGTGCGCCTTGCTGGTGTAAATGCGATTTACCGCTTTGCGGGAGCGCACAATTTCCTTGGCCAAGATGACACAGGTGTCGCGGTCGTTCTTCTGGGCTGCCTGCTTCATAGAGCGCTTTACTTTTTCCTCTTCACGCTGTATGCTGCGTATTTGACGATCCAGTTGGCTGGTCTCTTTGCGTATCTTGTGACACCATTCGTTGACCTGGATTTTTTAAATGTTGCACTCATTAGAAACGTTGATAGGCACTTGCTTGGAGGTAATTACCTGTTCTTTTGGATCCCGTTGCGTTGATTTGCCAAAAAGACCCATTTTGTTGGGTTTCTGTGTCGTGTCCTTGAAAATTACTGCGACCAATTTTTTGGGTGATTGTGATTCTTCCAATTAAGGAGATTTTTGTTTATTTTTTAGATAAATGTCCAATTGGAGGGTAAGATTGCAGCGTCAAAATACTGTTCCAATGAAATCACCAGCGATTTCGGTCTTACTTTAACTTATTTATAGTTTGATATTTTATGCGACTTTATGTTTTCGGTATAAATTGACGTTTGTGCAATTTGTGAGTATCAAATGTAAATAATAAGGTGCTTTTTGTTTGTGTGAGTGCGATGCGCTCATCTATGACGTCATGAATCAATTCTAATTTGACATTTCTATTGTATAATACATATATACCAAGTGTCACATTTAGGGCGCAGTTTTTGAACATTTGTATTAAAATTATAATTCTCTTATTTTTTATATTATACCTCTAGTAACATGTTTCTTAAAAAAAAAATTCGTTACGTTCTTATTCAGTCTCTTTAGGTTATTTCAAAATCAATGGAAATTCTCGTAGCTTCTTAAATATTTATCTGCACGACAATTACGGAATTTTCAAACTGTATAACCGACAAATGATAATATATCGTAAACTAAAATCACAATTATAGAAATCAAACAAATTTTAATCAATCTAATCCATGATTAAACAAAAAAGAATTTAAACATTGATATTCAATTGGAAATTACACGATTTTATTTCATCTCGGATTACATCTTTAAATTTCTTGTGTGTTTAACGCTACAACTGGACTCATCACCCATTTTTTAGTGATGGTGCTCAGCAGCTTCCTTCCTCTTGGATTCTGCCCACTTGGCCTTGTTTTCGGGCGAGTTGGCTAAAATATACGACACATAATTAATGACATAACCTCAACCAAGAATATTTCAGCAAAATGTCCCCACGAAAAGGGTCTCACAAAGCAGTAATTATTAATTATACGTACACATCTTGCTGATCTTGTAGAAGATTGGTGCGGTGACAGCCAAAGAGATAAAGTAATAACGCCAGATCCACTGCTTCTGAATGTAGTACTTCAATGGGAACTGAGCCAATTTGGCAGAGAAGGTGTAGGGGAACTTCATTGGGCGACCAACTGGTTTGTCTGCCATTTTGATGGAGTGCTGATGTACTTTGTCGAGAACTATTTCAGAATAGAGTAAAATTATTAGCTTAAACTCAATTCTTTAAAAATTATTATTGAAAATTATGTAATTTTTGCATATCTCAAGACTTACCGATGGACACCAATTGAATGAAGTTGTCGACAATTCAGTATTCACGACAATTTATCTAAAAGTCAAAGTTCTTTCTAATTGACGTGCGAATGACAGTTTGTGACATTTCGGGCACGCAGCCAACTGTCGTTTTTTATGGGACATAACTTTGTAATGGTACCAAATTGTACCGGTTTGTCTGGGATTGGGTCATCGAATATAAATATTAACTTATATTCTGTCGATTTAAAAAGTTAATCGGGATGTATTAATTAATTATTAATATAAAATCATCAAAAGAAAATTACAAAGTACCAGAATGTGCCTCTTTTATAAGGAATATAAGAAAAAATGTTTCGCAACCCTGACCTAAACCACCATATTGCCAGACGCCAATAGATTATAGCGCGCTTCTTTACATATCGACCGACCGCACTGAACTCCTCAAAATTCTCATACGTCGTTCATACAATCAACGTGGCGCGTGTGTGAAAATTCGATTCATACTCAATTAAAAATAGATAAACTACCACACATAGTGGCATCAAGCATTCATAGATAAACACAAATAAAGCGAACGCGCTTCAAAATCTGAGAACAGTCGTGGATATTAGATATACACTCATATAACCAAAGCAGCAAAGAGGGGGCACTCCCACTTTCCAATTTGTTCAAAATGATGACATCAGACGAGACGAATCTCAATAGTCTAAAGTTGGATATTGAAGGTGCCAGACAGACTTTGAGTGCAGTTGTTGACGGCGACAAGGAAATCAAGGAAACTTATAAACCGATTCCAGATAGTGACCACCGATCTAGTGCTGGAGGTTAGGAATTTATCCAATTTTTTTTGTGAATTTTTTTAAATTCAATTGATTATCGGAAGAAATGACCTGGCATGTTCAGCTTAAACCATGTGATCAAAGTGCCAAGTGTTGAACAAAAAGTTATCACCTGGCTTGCCCAGCAACCACAATCCACACTGCTAATTGCGACCATTAACTTCAAAATTGTTGAACAAACATGATTTTCCCGTTCATTAACATGTGATCAATGTTTTGCGTGTCAGCAATGTTCATAAGCTCAGACAGTTTTGGCTGATGCAATTGCCAGCAGCGGTTCAAGTTGCATTATTCACTGGTAAACTTCACAGCGACTTCTAAATTTCTTCAGTCAATTCATTTGCTTTCAAGTCAACATTTTCTGACAAAGTAGCAAAGCCTTGTCGTGGCATAAAATGAAGACATTGTGTTGGCTTAAGCTGTAGAAAACAGCTAATTCTTCCACTTCAATATAAACTTGCAACACTTTGTCTTAAATACTTTCTTGAAAATTTTATGTCTTGGTGTCCCAGTTTTTCACAAGGCCTTTGGGCTGTGCATTACATTTTCACTACACGAAAATAATCGTTAATGTCATGTGATGGCATAGAACAGAATAAATCAATGTATTTGGCAGATATCGATTTATCCAGTGACCAGTCAAATTCCAGAGAGTCGCAAATTTTTGGTGGTAGTGTAATTCTGTACATGTTTTTTTTAAAGTCAGCTTGTAAACTTGTGTTTTATCAATTCTCAACCCAAAAACGCTCCTGTCAGATTAACCATTGCTCAGCTACATAAAGGAACTGCCTTTAAAAATATCTGGCGACTGCATTTAATGCGCACGTTTTGTTCCCAGTCCACACAAATGCTCACGTCTCACAACACATAATGACACAGATTCCTTTGTGCCAAGTTCATTATTCCACACGCCGCCCGTGTTTTATTTTAAAGAATTATTTAACGGACAATAACCCACATTCAAATCGTGGGAAAATCCTTAAACGTCAATGATTTATGTATAATGTGAATGTCTTTCATTTCATCAACTTAAACATTTTCAACATTTAGTAATTTAAGCCGGAAAATTTTATTTGCAGACCATCTGAACAACATGGTTGTGGATAATAAGGAGAACAACTTCGAAGCTGATGACGAGGCCAACGAGATGATGCTCGCTGAGCACAAGGATAATGATAAAGAGCAGTTGGAGAAAAAGATTCACGAGGAGGTCAAGTTCATTTCTGGTGATCATCACAATAATGGCGACGCCAAAATTGACATTGGCCACGTGAATAATGTGAGTTTCGTAGCTTTTGTACCGCTAATAAAACTATGACGAGATAGTAATTGAGAAAATCTAGAAGAAATTTAACGTAAACGTTAAAATAGACGTCAGAACGAATGGGTTGCCATCCACCCACGACTTGTTAGCTAACTTTCTTGGCTCGCTATTACTGCTGAGACGTGAAAGCGGCCAAAATTAGTTGTCGTTGGTCAGTCATTTTATGTTTGAAATTCATAGTAACTTATAACATAAACCTTTTTATGTATTACCTTAAACTTAAAAAAAAATCAATACAACAATCAAATTCAACAAAGAGAATCTTTACGAAACATTTTTCTACTTAATCAAATGTCCAGCAACAAAAAGCTATAAATAAACACCGGAAAGCTAAATTGGCTTAAATTGCTGCTTTGAATTAAATTGAATTTAATGTTGAGTCTTAATTCAAACCATTTATCCACAGACATTCACTGGAATGACCAAGGATGAGTTGATGAAGTACGTCAACGATCCATTTTGGGTTCGCGTCCGTTGGATTTTTTTCATTTTCTTTTGGGGCTTATGGGTAGCCATGCTGGCAGGCGCCATTCTCATCATAGTCCAAGCGCCCAAATGCTCGGCGCCAACTAAACTCTCTTGGTACCGTAATGGTCCGTTGTTGGACACCAAAAAATCCGTGTTTGACGCTCAAGACAAGCTGGCGGCCAAGGCATCGCACGCCATGGGTGTCATTTACACTTTGGATGGTGATGATACTTACAATCTAGATCGTCGTGAAGCCGAAATCAAAAAACTAGTCGAATCATACGCCGACACCGACATCAAGGTGATTGTCGATATGACGCCCAATTTCGACAAAATGACACCCAATGAATTATTGGCGAAAGTAGCTGCCGACGTCAAACTTAGGGCATCATATATCTGGCAGATGAAAAATGAAAAACCCACCAACTGGGTAAAAACCAACAGCAACGGCAGCGCTTGGGCTGAGGTGGAACCCGGTAACTTTGTGCTGAGCCAATTTGGTGCCGATCGCTTCGATTTGCAAATGAACGAGGCTCAGGTGAAGAAACGTTTCATGCAGTCACTGGAGACTTTGATCAGTTGGGGTGTGTCTGGTTTTAGATTGAGAAACACAAAGCATTTTATTGTGTCGTCTGAAATCCGTGATGATGTGCCGACGCAACAAACAAATAGAGTTCTCACTGATTACGACTTTTGGACACACACTCACACCACATTCCGTGATGGCTTGGGCGATCTCCTGAATGAGTATCGCCAATTTGTGCACAACAAAACAAACGGTGACGGTTTTCTGTCGGTAGCTGATAATCTCGGGCGTCCTGAAGTGTACAAGATCAAGGGGGCAGCTGACGCGCTGGGCGTTGACATTCCAATTTACGGCCTGCTGACACACACCATTGAGCGGGATGGATCGGCCAACGAAATCCTTATTGAACTCAATCAGATTCGCACAAATTTGGGTGAAAACAACTTCTGGCCACAGTGGGTTTTCAATGCACCCATGGGCGGAAAAATGGGACTTTCCGAGTATAACATGTTTGTGATGTTGCTGCCTGGTGTGCCAGTGGGCCCGTATAGTGCTTTCAACTTCAACAATGACACCTTTGAGGTGTTGGACCTTATTCGCGAAAGCGCGTCATTCCAGCACGGCACCTTTGAGGCGTTCATAGATGACAAGTCCATCACTGTGGCTTATACTCGGTAAATTTTTCACTCTATCTCCAATCAGTGTGTTGTCCCATCATTATTTATGTGCGAATAACTGCTTAACATGACTAATTCTTTATATTTCCATTGCTAACTCAATCATCTTAATGTCATTAATTGTCAGGCATGGGTAAGAACATCTTCCATTATAAAATTTGAAATTATAGTTATCTATAGATTACAACAATTAACTAATGGTTTTGAAATTCTCAAAAAACAGGATCAAGGCGGGCAATCCAGGCTTCTTTGTAGCGATGAATCCTACACAGGAACATGTGATCGCCAACTATGAAGCTTCAGCCACACTTCCAGCACAGATGACTGTCCATCTGCTGAGCAACAACTACAACGTGACAGGAGTTGAAGTGAAGTACGTTTAATGAACTTTCTTTCCCGAATGAGATTTTAAAGAATTTTTTTTTTAGGAACAAGATTTCTACTTCGGAGCTTCCACTTTCGCCATATTCGGCAATGGTTCTCACCTATGTCCCTAAATAAGATGGATTCCATATTATAATAATTAAGGATTAACAAAATGAATCCAGCTTTTTATTGAAAAAAAAATTATTACTCAAAAAATATTCATCAATCATTTTACTATTTGAGAGTTAATTTGCATTGATGTCTACAATAAATTCATTAAACGTTCAAGCATATTAAACTTGTGTGTTAATCATTCATTTTATTTATGAATAAAAAAATTCATCTTTTACTTTGTTATACAGCAGAACAGCTCCGTACAATTATAGCCTATAATTTATATAATTTAAAAAAATCAATGCAGGGACCATTACATTATTTTATGTATAGAGGATGCTGATTAAAAAAATGGTTGAAAAGTAAACAGTTCGACAAAACGTTTATTAAAATTAGTTTTAATTAGACCAGCCGTTCGTGAGTTATGCAGTAAAATAATTTTTTTTTTTAATTTTCTGTCAGTAAGAATATGTCATACATGTGAAAAACACGCGGCAGGGAGGACCGGCGCAATAGTATATCAATACGTACAACTTTATGTAGCAGAAATAATCGTCGACAAGTAAACATTTTCAGAGATAGCAGAGCCAAATCTCTTTCAACAACAAAACATTTTGTTTTTTAACAAGAATCGGTTTTTGACCTTGAAAGATTTTTTTCGACCTCGACCTTGTTGAAGGAATTATTACTGAAAAGTTAACGGTTCAAAAGGAATAAACTTTGTCCTTTTACAAACTTGTATAAAATTAAACATCGAATCTATAAAAAATCCTTTTTTCGTTTGTTATAACATTTTTGTTATTTCCCCCTGTTTTAAAATTAAATCACTTAAATGTATTTAATTTAAAAAAATTGTTTCAGTTAATTTGACAAACGAAGAATTTGGCATGACTTAGCGACTTACGGTTGGCAGGCATGCAACTCTTGAGACATGACAGCTCGAGCGCTCTGCCAGGGGTAATTTTTCCACATAAATAGTATTGGCTGGAATGGGAATTGTCATAAAGTTGAAATTTAACTAAAAATGTCTGTCCATAGGAAAAACGTCTGAGAAAATGCCGATATTTTGTTGCCGTCGCGTTCAGTTTTCCTAATTCAATTAGTGTTTAGTTGCTGGAAATTAGTTCGATGTATGATATGGAAAAAAATTTGTATGCGACAGGTAAGCGGATCGTGCGGTTCGGTGACATCAAAGTGTTGAGTGCATTGATGATTCAGGGGAACGAGCAAACGCTGCACACAAGTTAATGGAGCCCACCCCACTTTTATTGGAGATGAATTCATTGCAAACATTCTTGTGTTAAATTTCCGTCGCAAAGACAATTTGAAAACCGCGCAAATTAGATTAAAGCGAATATAATTGACGTGAACAAAGTGGGTGGGGTCGCAGTGTTCCCAATTCCCCTTATTCTCCGCTGGAGCAAAAACGCCAAAGCGACGGCGGACCATTACTCAAAATTCAATTATCAACTAATATCACCCCACAGAGCAATCATACCATCAAGATCGTCCCAGTATTATGGAAAGTGACAACATGATGGAGGAACTGACATCACTGCTGCGCACCGACATTCCGGAGAATCGTCAGAACTTACGCGACAGCTACACCAATTTGGGCCGTGTCGCTGACTACTGCGAGGATACGTACCATCGCGCCGAGAACAAACGCGCCGCCCTCGAAGAGACCAAAAACTACACGACCCAGTCGCTGGCCAGTGTTGCCTATCAGATAAACACGCTCGCCTACAATTACCTGCAGCTGTTGGATCTGCAGTCACAGCAGCTGGCTGAAATGGAGTCACAAATGAATCACATCGCCCAAACGGTGATGATTCACAAGGAGAAGGTGGCACGACGCGAGATTGGCGTGCTGACAGCGAACAAAGTCAGCTCGCGACAATACAAAATTGTGGCGCCACTCAATCCCGAGAAGCCCATCAAGTATGTGCGCAAGCCCATCGACTATACAATCCTGGATGAAATTGGTCACGGAGTGGCGGCTGCTGGTACGGCGAATCGCCACCAAAAACATCGACCCGGCTCCAGTCAAGGATCCATTCAATCGATCAGCGCAACTATGGTAGGCCCACCGCCAACAACGAAGCCACCAACGCCGCCACAAATGCAGCGTCCCAACACTGGAACGCTAGGAAAGGCGGCCGGGAATACTGGGACGCTAGGCAAGAGCTCACGAGAATATCGCACGCCACCCGTTGTTATTCCGCCACAAGTTCCATCGCATTATGCTCCCAACTACCCGATGGGTCATCCACGTCGACAACAGAGTGGCGAACGCACTGCTGGACAAGGCGGTGGATATAGTGCACTTCCGATGCCGCCTAGTCAGCAGGTGGCCACGCATCACAACGCTCCGCAAGTGGGCATGGTGCATCCGTTGCCACCACCTCCGCCAGTAACTAACAGCAACTATGAGGAGCGACACAGCATGCCACGTAAGTCTTGGGAACAACTCATTTTACATAATAAATACATTTATCGATTTATCAACAGCTCCACCGTCTCCATTGACAGTGCCAACATCGTCTCACCACCATTCCGATATGCCAGACTTGCACGTCGGACACATTGGAATGCACACGTTGACCAGGAATTCAAGGTAATTTTTGGCTTTCATTTGGTGGAACTAGTTTTCTAGAGCCTAGTCATAATTCTAGACCAAATTTGCGACCCGGTTCCCAATCGCCTCCATTGCCACCGCCACCACCTCCAGAGGACAACGAACACGCTAACTTTGGGCGTCCACGCACTTCTCAAGGTGGCCAAATTGCGGCAATCGTTCCGGATGATCAGAACCTTCCAGGATGGGTGCCCAAGAATTATATTGAGAAAGGTAGAAAGATATTTTTTCCATCTATTCCACAGAATTCCTTATTTAACAATTGTCTACACTTCCATCCATCCAGTTGTCGCAATTTACGACTATTATGCTGACAAAGATGATGAGCTCAGCTTCCAGGAGAGCTCTGTTCTGTACGTCTTGAAGAAGAACGACGATGGATGGTGGGAGGGCGTCATGGACGGCGTTACCGGTCTATTTCCCGGCAATTATGTTGAACCATGCGTGTAGATGAGTTGCCACATTTCTCTAACTACGACCTAAATCTTGCTTTTTCTTGTTCTGCGGACCGCAGAATGTTTTTCTTTTATATTGAATTTGCTTACGAATGCTGGTCGATCAAAGGATGAACTAATTTCGTATATATGTTGTAATTTATGCAGTTGTCTTTATAAATATTATGCAATATTTGATATTTTAGGTGATAAGAATAAATTAATCATCGCATTTGGGGCTTGTCTCATACAGAATTGATGGCGAAAACTCACGATATTGACATTATTGAGTAAATATACATTCATAGTTTTGTTATTGGGAAGCTCGATGAGGATTTTATAGCTTGATATTTATTAAATAAAAGTAAATATTAACCCGAATAGAATGTAAACCATCTAGAATATTGTTGAAAAATGATAAATTCGTATAATTATGCACATTTAAATAATTTTTATGAAATAAATGCGACCTATTGGCTATATAAACGCGTTTTCTCTCATTTGTAGATAAATTCTAAGGATTCAGATGTGCGAGTTTCGAATGTAATTCCTTGAAATGCAACATTCAAGTGTGATGTCCGCTTCCAAATTTTGATAGTCATCCTAAATGCAAAGTATCTTGAATTAAAGTTTATAAATCTTCAAATCAACTACCGATCTCAGAAGTAAATTAAAAGCAAATTTCCATTCCTGTTAATGTTCAGAGGAGTAACCTCCAAATTGTATTCATCATCAGTTTATTACAGTAAATTGTCAATAAAAACGCGTTTATCATTCAGGATTTTTTTTAGTAACAACACTAATTTACCCCTAAAAATTCACTCGTAATAAATTGAAAATTTTTCTAAAGCATTGACCAACCGACCAGACACGATTGGGCGAAAAGACCCGACCGCATGTAACGCAGGACAATGCTGGCAAAAAAGAAAACAAAAAGTTTAGAAAATGCAGGGTAAATAAAAAATGGGAAAGGGAAAAGAATCGGAGTGGACACTTTTTGAATTGATTATGCAGTTTTTGCTCGAATGGCTGCGCGTTTGCTTGTGACCGCCTGGAAACCAGACTTGATGCTGGCCACGGAACACCGTGAGCCGCACGATTCGCATTGCAGGAAGAAGAGACGCGTGTCCTTTTGCAAGATCGTCTCGGGTGATCGACAGGTGTGACATGTCACGTACTCCTTGATGTAACGACGTAACACATTCTCGATCTGTTTGGGCTGGAAACGGCCCTTGATGATCAGTTGCTGGTTGCCGTCCATGGAACCACTGGTACCCAACTCAGCTAACAAGAAGTCCAGCAAATGCTTGGGTTGCCTATTGTAAAGTGTTTTATGAAAATTGGGAGTCACGAATTCTTTGGAGGGGTCTACTTACCGATGGAGTGTTTTGCAAATGTCTGTGAAGTTGGCGAACGACGTCTTCTTGGTGCCGACACGCAATACTTGTGGCGGACGCATAACGAATTTAGGTTTCCTACCAGCGGCCATGTCAGGATTTTTGTCCAAAATGATCTCGAAAACGCGCTGCAGCAGCTCCTCGTACGTGTAGTCACGATCGGAACCGGCCCATGTGCTACTGCTGTCTTCAACTGTTAATTAAACACAATTCATTAGATTGTCGATATGCAAACTTCATTTAAGCTAAGCAATTAATAGACTTATACCAATATCTACAAACAATCCTTCCGACTCTGAGTGGCGTGAAATTAATAAATCGTATTGAGAAAAATCATGAAAACCATCTTGATGGCACCAACTTACCGTTTTCCTTGTCCTCAGATTTCTCCTCCTCTGTCTTCTCAGCGACCAATTCATCCAAATCCTTCTTCTTCTTCTTCTTCTTTTTTGTCTTTGAGAAGTCCATATCCAAATCGAAATCATCGTCGGCCTTTTCTGCATCGTCGCCACCTGCGCCGCCAACTACCTCGCCCGCGCCATCATCAGCACCGCCCTCGGTGGACGCTGGCAATGCACTGTCCAAATCGTCCAGATTGAACGGCTTCTTCTTCTTTTTCTTTTTTTTGCCGAAATTCTCGAGATCGAGATTCTCATCCAAGTCAAGACTGTCACCGGCCAAGGCGGCATCATTGTTGCCATCTTGCGCGTTATCGTCCTCGGCCATAGCGGCGTCCAGGTCGAAGGCGGTCTTCTTCTTCTTTTTCTTTTTCATCAAAGTTGGATCGAATAACTGCAATAATAGATATTATTAGCATTTGGGAATGTTTAAAATGGGGGAACTTTTAATATAAGTGCAAATCTGACACGTCAAACGGGGTCATTAGTCTGGGCAAAGCGGTTGCTTAATCGATACGAGATCAACACAAAACGTTTATCAACATGTTTCGTACACAAAATGTGCATTTTTGGTGGAATTTTTGCGATTTTCAATGGAATTTTGGGAAATTGAAGCTGAAAATGGTTTAAAAGCGGTGAACATAACCACAATTTGTGGATTCGCTGTAATAGAAAGAAAGCATGGCAGGTCGCCGTGTCATCACTCCAGCAAGGGTTGGGCACAAATTGTGTGTAAAAACTTACGTCTTCTTCCGTCATCTTGTTGACTAATAAGCACCAACGCACAATCGAATAATACAAATATATTTAACTTATTTTTATGGTTTCTTTCTGCTATTGCATCAGAAAATTGTGAACGACGAAAAGATTTTCACTCCCGTGGAAACGCCAATGACAATTGCCTGTCGCGACTATCGTAAAGAGATTGAAATGCAAGTTTAGACAACATATATATGTTATTAGAAGCCAGTTTTGAGTTTTGTGTGGTGGCATTATTGTTAATCATAAAATATGTATAAATTGTATACTTCTATTGTACAGGGTGATTGATTATTAAGAGTACATTTTTAAAGGAACTCATTTTGACTGATTTTTTTAACAAATGGCGTTAAAATAAAACTATAGATTTCTTTCGCTTAACTGTACAACTGCGGGATGCCAATCTGGGCATTTCAAATTTTGAAAAATCTTAGGGATTTTAAGTAACGGATTTTCTGTTCACATACTTACAATTTTTCCTTTTGGGAACGTTCACAAAAATCCGTTTTTTTCGTTTACATCTGAAAAAAAAACAAATATATTTGTATAATATTCACCCTGTGTTATGATAAACACAAAACCAAATTGAAATAGGAAGAGCCCACATTTCCGTAATTAATGCAAGGCTGAGCTGCCAGCGAGTAAAAGTTTAATAACTGCATTGCCGTAGAAGGTCACTCAAAAGATAAAAAAGATCTTTAGCCAATATTAAAGTCTGCCGAGAAGCAGTTTCTATCTTTCATGCTGACGAGCCTATTTTCAAGACCATTAACTAAACAAACAAATGGCGTTTGCTCTTGCAATTAATTACAATTTCTTTTGTTTTGCATACAAACAGAAAATATGCATTTCCATTTGCCAAGATGGTCTTAAGTAGATAAATTCAAAACACTTTCGGTTGGTACTTAGTTTAAAAGAAATTGTTTATAGCATTTTATTATATAAGAACATGGTTAGTTGGTAATTAAATGTATATAAAAACCTCTTAACTGTTTGAATTGGTATCAAGCCGGATCGCCAACACTCGCGCATCTAAAAAGCATAACTGGCAGTGAGAGAAATAAACCTACAAAAACTGTCTTTGTCTTGGACTCTAGCGCATGAAAACAAGACGACCATCGCGAAGCAATTCAAACAATAAATGGCGGCACTGGTTAACTCAACAATTGCACCCTCGTCAATTCAATTACATTAAATTCTATGCATGGAAAAGTTATAGCGTTATATAAAAGAAAACGATAAGAAAAACAATCGAAAATAAAGATTTTTGAAAAGGAAAAAGTTGAAAAGAAAATTGCTCCCAATATCACAATGTCAGAGGAAGACGACAGTGGTTCTGTCTAGATGTGACAATTGAGTTCGTTTGGCAGTTGCGGTTCAGCGCCGACGCCACCGGCCAGCCGATGGACAGCCTGCGCCACTTCGGCGGCCAGCAGATCGGTTTCATCGCGTGTGGCAGCCTCTGCGTACACGCGCACTACATCTTCTGTGCCGGATGGTCGCACGAAAGAGCGTGCCCTTGAGTATTTGGCCACCAATTTGTTGATTTCGTCCTGAAGGCCTTCTGGTTGGATGCACTTGCGCTCCGCATCGGCAGTCTGGATGACGTTGCGGTCGGCAACACTTACTTTCAGCTGCTTGTTGGGCAGGTCAGCGTAGGTAGACAGCCAGTCATTGAGATCCCAGCCCTTGTAGAGTAGCACCGTCTCGACTAGCAGCATGTCAGAAATTGCATCGCCCACGGTTTCGTTGATAAGGTCAATGACTTGAAGCAGAGTCTTGGCAGTGGCTCGTTGTTCCTCGTTTAGACTAAAAGAAATATTAAATTGAGAAATGTGCGCCAAAATTCCTCGAACTAATGGCTTACTCATCGTTTTTGGAAGCGATTGCAATATTCTGTTTCGCTTCTAAACTGAATATGACAGTTCCGTGGCCATTAGCTTCAAAATAAACGCCCACATCGTATTCCATTGCTTTGCGATGCAGATGCTTGACTCCTGTCGGCATGCAGGCCACTGGCACTTTCAGCTGCTTGGTAATGTAGTCCGTTGAAGCGCCATTGGCGTACGCCGTCTGCACAATGCCGATATTAAGCGCCACGCCACATTTACTCACCATTTCCATTAAATACCTGAATTGGTGTCAGAGCACAAACCACATTAGAGATTACCCCAAATCGGACAGCAAGTGAACTACTTACGATGCCAGGAGCGTTGCAATGCGGTCACCATCCAACAAATGGAATGTTTTCTTCTCATCGACAAAGAAATAGACAATTCGATCGGCGTCGCCGTCCACCGACACACAGCGCGTGTTCGCCTCCACATCGGGCATTCCCAGTGGAGCCTGTTGTGCGATTTTCACGAAATCTGCGCCACACTCGTGATTCAGTCTGCCCTCGCCACTGTTAAACACTTCGACATTGATAAAGTTCTTTAAGTCCATGCGCTTCAGGAATTGAAGCATTTTCCGGGCGCCAACGCCATTAGCACCATCAAACAAGATTCGATTCTTGTAGTTGCCGTGCTCCAACTCGCCGGTACGCAAATTCTTAAACGCAGTTATCAGCTTGGTGTAGTATCCCTCTTCCGTCGGCATACCGTAAGCACATTTGGTGTTGGCACACACCACCAAATAGTGAAGCATTGGTGTGGTGACGATGCCGAACTCACGGACATTTCCCTTCAGGGAGACCACACCATCGCAGACGGCTTTCAACAGACCATGACTGTGATATCGGTTGTCCATGCCCACAAACACCACCGATGGTGAGCCTATGTCGATTTCCTGCTCCTTAATGATTTTGGCCACCTCAAACTCCAGCTCTTTGTCACTAACGTTCACCAGATCGGTGGCTAGTTTCTCCCAGCCAACCTCTAACATCTCACCCATGGGGTCTACCAATTTAACGCCATTGTCTGGCTCTGGATTGTGTGAAGCGGTTATCATGACGCCGATGACTTGGCCACCTTTGGCGCGTGATCGCAGCGTAGCCAACAGTCCCATACGATACATCACAAACATCAAGTGTTGCGCCCTGTAATCAATAAAATAACTCAAATAAAACGTCTTTACTGATGGTAATTTTAAAGTAGACAAATCAATTTATGGCGGTACGATAAAACGAATGAAGCGTATCATCGCGCTTCCCGATACAAGAAATCACTGAAATCCTTGCCGTGAGTCATATGGCCGATTTGTAAGCAAATGTATGTCATTCGGAATTCCGTTTTGACGTAGCGCATTCTAAGGTGGGGCCCTCGATTCATTAACATATATTCTTGCGCTGGAAATCGGAATCGTTGTCAACCCCCACGGCTGGGTCGTTTGCGACCATCTGCCGTTCGCTCTGTGCTACTCACTTGGTTCGGAAGCCGGCTGTTCCGTACTCCATGGCGGCGGTCACATTTTTCGGGTACATTTCCCGTGCGAACGCGTACACAGTTCTCAGGTTGACCGACATGTTTTCACCGTGTCCGTCTAGCTCTTATTGCACTTTGAATTTGTTCCGTTTGAATCACTTTTGTAATCAGCGCTTGGATGAGCCACACTAGATAAGAATGGCCACTTCACAACTTGCTTTTGCTTTTTATTTTAATTAATTAATTAAATTCGGTTTCTTAACTCCGTTCACAACGCGGAGCTGCAGGAAAACACAAACTCAATTCCTGTCGCGTTCACACAAACTAATTTCTTTTGAGAGCTGCTGCTTCGTCTGTTTTCTCTCTTATTGACATTTACGTGCGCACGTTTTCTGACATTTGCCAAGGGCGTCGGGTTATAAGTGGGGGGCTGTTTTCCAATTGGAAATGTTTTTATATTAAACATAGCGGACCCGCCGAACTTCGTCTCGCCCAAAATTAACGCCTTCAGATAAACTCCAGTGATAATAAATCAATTAGAAAAAAACCTAAATTAATTGTGACTTGATTGAAATGATTTCTTGTTTTGTTGT